>CABFOQ010032171.1:48724-83612 GCA_900660455.1 Gephyroberyx darwinii
CTCTCTCTCTCGCCACCAGCCCCATCCTTTCTTCTGTTCCCATCAGCTCCCCTCCTTGTTTTACCATCTCTCTTTCACCACCCACTCTCTTTTTCTTTGAGCCTCATCATTATCCAAATCCTTTTGCTGACCCTTGTTGACCTTAGGACCTGTTTGATGTGGTCCTGGCTATGATGAAATAAAGTTGAGAGTTTATTGTTTAAAAGGGAGATTTCCATGATTAGGCTTCTAGAAAATAAACTTTCCATCTCTTTACCTAAGAGTACACAAAGCCCTGTGTGTGTGTGTGTGTGTGTGTGTGTGTGTGCGTGTGTGCCAGAGAGACAGACAGAGCACTGCACGTGTCTTCTTGTGAGCATCTCTTTGTGTAAATCTACTCGGATGTACATTGATGTTAGTAGACACATGCCCACTTTCTCCTGTTCCAATCAATGGGAAAGAGTGTGCAGTGTGGTAACATGCTAATAATTTGGATTGTTATGTTGTGGTTTAAATCATGAGATTCCTTCAGTTAAAAGCCAAGCATAAGTAAACAAGCTCACACATGTGGCCGCAATATTGCTGTTCTTCTATCCAGAGAGGTTTTCTCTGTGGGAAAGAGGGCATTATTAAACCTTTTCACTCTTTTACCACTGATATACGACAGAGCCTACGAGAGCCTTGAGGTTTTGTTCTAATGTAAAGAAAGCCAAACAAAATTATTACATTGACCTAAAGAAGTTTCACTGGCCTAAATTCACACCTGTTTGCTCCAGGTTAATGCGTTTTGGACCTTGTCCAGCATTTACTTGCATTATGCTACCAGTGCAAGGCATTGCATTGGGGTGAATTTTCCCAAAAAAGCAGTAACTTGGTTGGTGGCTCAAATGCTAACTTGTTTCACATGTGCTTGATGGATTTCATTCCACATTCTGTTTCAGTTCCATGTTTGTGATAATTTGCACTGACGTCTCTGAAATATGTTTTTTAGCTGTGTGTGGCCATTTGATATTTTGCTTCATAGTTTTACGAAATAATATAGTGGCTACAGATAGATGTATGATTTAATCCCTCAAATTCAGTGTAGATTTAGATCTCCATATGGCGCTTTATAACCAGTAGTCTGTAAAGTTTGCGGCACATCATCCTGACTTACTCAGAATGCATTCCAAGTCCTTTGTAAATGCATGATGTCTCTTATTTCCCTGTTTGTCCCAAGAGACAGACAGGCGGGTTAGTCTGGGCTGGTCCGCCTTATGAACAACACCATCTCCAGTCTCCGCTGCTCTGCACAGAAGAAGCATCTTGTTTTTCAAGTGGTGGTTTTCTTAAGCCACACTGTTTGATGTGGGCTTCCCTTAATCACACAACATGCTCTCTAAACATGAACTACATTCATCTTCGTTCCATGACTTTTAGATTTCTTTTTTCCCCCCCAGTTTGTCACTGCTTTTGTCGAGTTATTGTGCAACAATGCAGCGGGACAAGAACAACGCAATGCCCTTGATCCTGAATGAAGTGATTGTTTTTGATCTGGTCAATCCAGCACTTAGGCTACTGAGGGAAGAGTGAACCTCTAATCCTGGATGGGACACATGTGTTCTTTGTAGTCTTAATGTCTCTCTTCCTCTTCTGTCCACATCACTGTCTGATGGGACACAGAGTTAGTATTAAACCGATGCCTCAGAGGGAAGCCTACCATTAAGATGGAGATGTTGTGCTCTTTGAGGCTGAGGACTTTTAATTACAAGCTGTGGGCCTGATGTAGTAGTGTCTCCTACGTCTTGCTGAATAGAGGGTTGGCTCGGGCCTGGCTGGAGGCCTGGTGCCAGGCTCTGGAGTCAGTGTGTCACTGGCGGGTAGTTTGTGGGTATGAGACAAGGCATGCCACCACGCCGAGCGTGACTCCTCAGGGGTCTCAAAGGGGGGGCAGGGATGAAAGGCTTTTATCTCCCCTCACAGCCCCCCCTCCCCTTGGAGCTTTGACTGGCATGGCAGTAGGTGGAGGATAGAACTAGAATAACCAGACTGGTTGTTAACATAGCAGTGCTTGTTGAAGCTTCAAGGACATCCCCGCAGATCAAAGTAATGCATTCAGTCCAAAACCATGACATTGTTTTGCACAACAATCCATCTAGCCTCCAATTCAGCTGTCAGTGAATGAGGAAATGGTCATGAACGGCAATGGCAGGCTTTCAGCGTCCCTAATGGGCTTTGATGATCTAGCACAAAGAAAGTGTCATAATGGTCTCATACAAAGTCTAATGTCGTTTTTTTCATTTGTTTATTGTTGTCATTAAACTGAGAATGACCCAACCCACACCTTTGTGTATTCAGTAATGATGATGAATGTCTGACAAATGACTGCTATTGAGCCAGTTAGGGTGTGTTAGTATGTCTCTTTCTCTCTCTGTCTGTCTTTCTCTTTCGTTAAATCCCTTTTTCTTTCTTTCTTTCTTTCTTTCTTTCTTTCCTTCTTTCTTCATTTTCCCTACCCTGTCCTCATTTTTCTTTATTTCCTCCTGTACATAGCTCTTTCCCTCCCTCTCTGGGGTCCTGTGGTGAATATCTCCCATGCCCTCTGGGACTTCTTTATTTTTCAGTTTTGTTTTGTTTTTCAGGCACTCTGCATTTATACCCAGCAGCCCTTTGATGTTGTTGCCTGGGTGCTGGTGGACAAAAGAGCCCCCATCAGCTGGACTTAAGGATGGGGTAGTGGGGGTTAAGAGGAAAAAAGGAGAAAGGGATGAATAAAGAATCAAAGCAACTGGAATGGGGTTTGGGGGCGGAGGACTCCATGTGAAACTGTGAACCATGTACCCCTCTTAAATATGGGCCTGGACTTCACAGTTGTCATTGCTTTTCTTTTTTGCCTTTGTTTTCCCATTGTGTTACATCTCATTGTCTCCATATGTGTATTTGTGTTTTCTGTTGCACGCCTTTGGTGGCACTGTATATTCTCATTCTTTAAGTCAGCCGCTGGGAAAAAGGCCCGTGCGTTCTTCTTTGCAGTCAGGTGATGTGAAAGGCTCGGTAAAGATTTCTTCTCTGCGTGCATCGATCGTCAGTCGGCACCGCTGCGTTGCTTTTCTGTGTCACGGTGCCCTGCTCTGTCGCACCCTGCCCTGTGGTTACGACCCCTGTCCCATGTGCTCCTCTGTTCCCCCCGTGCACAGCAAGGACTACTGATGCCACCGCAGCCCCTCGCACTCCCACAGTGGGGGACAGACAGTCTGTGCTCCCTCAGCCCATCAAATCCCTGCAGGACCACTCTGGTCCATTGGAGGTGAATTCAGGGAGCAGCCTTTGGTGGTGCCGACACAGCAGCCTTCTTTCACTGTGGGCCTCATTAAACCTGACAGCATCCCCTCAGCCCGGGCTTTATTGTTCAGCCAGCTCAATGCTAAATGGCAATTAAAGGCATCACCAAGGTGCAGGTATTAATGCCTTTGAGGAGCACAAATGCATTGCAAGATAAAAATGACAACTAAACAGTATTTAGTTGATTTGATTTGATTTGATTTGATTTTTTTTTTTTGCTTCTGGAAGATAGACACACTCATGGTTTGTACTAGCTAGGTCACCCCAACCTTCTTTCAAAATTTCATGTAATCTGTTTCAAATGTGCGGAGTTACAATGTGAAAGCCTTGAAAGTATTAAGTGATGTTTTTAATTGCGCTCTCGCTCAAATTCCAGTAGATTTGCTCCTAAGGAGACTAATCTTACCTTCTTGTAATTGAACAATCAACTGTAGAAGAATGTAGTTGTTACAGAGCTACACCTGCTGGACTTCAACCTTCATGGAACTTTAATGTCTTGGATAGTATTGTTGTTTGCAAGGTGGAAAATTCAGGTAATGCAGTAAAATGGAACGTGCCAGGTTTTGTGCCAGGTTATTTTCCACTGTAATTAGCAGATCAAAGCATGAATTTATGTTCCACTTGTTATACTGACTTTGCGTATGCAGTCACCCGAGTCTGTTCAGATCCAGTGCCCACCAGGCTCTCTCCTCCATGGATTACTCGCGGACATACATCTTAACGTTTTATTTATTTGCTTGTGTGCAGTCACGAAACAAGCAGAGGGTAAAGAGCATGGACTCCATATGCTGGAGGGGCTCAACTATGTAAACCATCAGACTAGGGTTGGCAAATGGATCCAACTGGGAATGGTCATAGCACAGATGAATGAAAACTGTGTAAACAGTCTGTAGACCATCAATATGGACTTCAGTGAGGTGGAGGGATGCAGTTGTAACATCTGTCCATCCAGTTGCACTGGAGAGTGATTAGGCCATATTTAGAGGCAACGCAGGAAACAGACCCACCGCTTACCTTATTGTGGAGAGGTTTAACACAGCTGGGTTGAGAGGACAATAAGAGATCCGAAGCAAAGACAAGGTGCTGGTTGCCTGTACAGTATCTGGTAGCTGTAGACTCGTGTAAAAGCTTGCCCCTCTATGAATCCTGTCCAAGAGATTTTATCGCAAGAGTGGGGATTTGAGTCAGAGAAAGTTGAAGACAGTTCACTAAGATTTCATTCACTCTCTCATAAGACTTCAAACACACAGTGAAATAACAAAAGGAAGTCTGGCAATCAAACATTGCCATGTTTGTCTATCTCTATCATTACCACATTTTTGGGTTTTCCCATTTCAGAAATCATGTCTGTACCCATATAAGATAGACTTAAGTAGTTTACTCAGCTGTAGATGAACAGGTTCTACTTCCCCTCTCAGTGTCAGAGATTCAATGAAGAACAAAATTGCTCAGACGGCTTTGTTTTTACATTGTTGGTGAGCATCTGAGCTTCCTTTTCATATTGTGACAATATTTCTTCAACTAAGAAAGATGAAGGAAGGAGATAGGGCCACTGTCAGCAAATACAAGGTTTCATAACCTCAAAAGCGCTGTGCATGTCCTGTCCTATCCTTTCCGTGGTTTCTCCACCTGGATCAGCAGCACAGCTCCCTAGGATATCCCATTCATAAAATAACCCGTGTTAAGTCTTCCCATGACCTCAGTGGGTTGTAAATTAACCTGCTATTACGTCTGAAAAGCCAGTTAGTGATGGATTTATCTGTCCCACAGTAGGGCAGTCTTAACAGACAGTGCGTACTCTCAGCATCCCTGTTGAGGAGAAAACCACATAAAGCCCATTTTCAAAACCTAACCTTAGAAAATGTGAAAATGTTTTATCTGCGACAGTATTCCTGCCCAAACCTATTTAATCAGATATGTTGGTTTGCTTATTCAGCAGTTTCTTGTTTCGCACACTGCCACAGAATTTCATCCTTGGTGTTTTTGAAATATATTTGATTTAAGCTTGCTTGATTTCTTCCAAGCCCCGAATACACTTCATACATTTCATCCCATCATTCTGCATGTCTCTGCTGAGTGCTCTGTCTTTTGGAAAGGTCTTCATCCAGCCCAGAAAATAGAAACCAGCAGCTCACTTTAGAGACCCAAAATGAGTAGAGTCAGTAGAGTCTTATTTCACTCCTACCGTTAAGATCATTGCTAGTCATACCACTTTGGTGTTTATTTAATGAGTAGGTGTCAAATGTGAGCAGACAGTGGAGTATATGCGCCTACTTGACATGTGGTTGGACTTAGTCATTTGATCTACACCTTCATTAATAACCCTGTTGCCTGTACAGAATTGTCACGCTCGTTTTCTTCTGTGTAAATTTAGTCTTGCTGTCAGGCAGCCATTGTAAGTCAACTAAGTCCTCACCCCCACTCACTTCCACAGCTCAGTGATTCGGGTTCCTGTGCCAGGGGTGGTAGCTCTCCGGTGCTATTAGCCAGCGGGATCAGTGCTGGATGGGGGGGAATGAAAGAGAACTGGGGGACACCTGGCCTTTTCTCTTTGGTCGCTCAGACATGTCATGGCTGTGCCTCTTGACAGAATCAGGATGCAGGATATTGCCCTCCCATTGATGTCCCTTCTGAAGCTCCTCAGCCCGTGCAGCGTATAAATGCAATATCCACCGGCACCACTGGGATGTCTGGTCACAGTAGACGGAAGTCAGGTCATGCTTCCACTCCATGGGTCATTCTGATGCCCTCTTTCTTTCATATATGGCAGGGGACTACCATCCAGACTACCGGATCATTTCATGATTCAGTCTAAATACCCCAGGAGGAGTGATCTAGCGCCAATCCCTGTCACCAGCATCGTGACAAATATGGTGTTCTTTTGGGCACCTCTTTCTTTTGAAACACTATGGGATGACATCACCATGGCAAACCAGGCTGACAGTTAGAGAGAGAAAGAGTCAGGCGGAGTGAGAGAAAGAGAAAGGGAGAGGGAGATTGACTGTTTAGCCAACAGCCCCCTCGTCGGACACCATAAAAGCCTCTGTAAGTCAATCTCAAAGGAGTCTCCTCTCTTTTCTTTGCTCGCTACATCTCGTGGTCTTTGTCTCGGTGTGTTGTTAGATGTGTGTTCCATCATGGGGTGAGCGATTGAAGTGGTTTTAGAACATGCCGGCACTTTTGTTTTATGTACAGAAAGGTAAAACCAGCGGCAGCTCTTTTGAAGGCCTTTCAAATTTATTGTTGTTTTTCCAGGGGAGGCGTTTTTTAAATTACAGCTCGTTGAGATTGGATCTGCTCTGATGCTGTTTTTGGAGGGGGGTTTTACATTTCATGTCTGGAAATGAGTATTACCTCTCTCTCTCCGTCAGATGGAGGTAGAGAAACTGCGGGGCGGGGTAGTGCAAAGTACCTGTATTCACAAGTCAAAGGTCATCTCTTTTCTCACTTCATAAAACCATGTGATTCACAGACATATTTCAGAGCACAGATCAGTTCTCATTGATGTTGTGGGCCAACTGTCCCCTAGAGCAGCAAGCGTACAGCATCCAAGCTCCAGTTGTGTGACGCGAAAGTGCTGCGCTGTGCCACGTGTGTACTAACTCTGTCCTCCTCTTGCTCCTCCAGGCCAGCCTCTTTCCAGCAGCTCTGGTTTATTTCCACTCTGATGTCAAGACAGGTTGGTAAATCACCTCTCCTGGTCTGCCCTTTATTTTATTAGATTTCCTGCCAGAAAAACAAAAACAGCTTGAGTTGCTTCTTCCTTTCTCTCTCTCTCGCTCCGTGAGAAAAAGAGACACCTCACATCGGCGCACCCTGCTGTGTCTGCTATTGACCCTAGCTTGAGTTTCCCCCGCCCTCCAGCACTACTTTCACTTGAATTGTATGACGCATGTGCTGAAACAGGTGCGCCTTCAAAGTCTGAAAGTGAGTGGGAGCGTTGATACAACTTGTGATATATTTAGAAATGAAACACTCGTGTCAACGATTAAGTAAATTATCGAGGGCAGACCGTCTTGACATCTTAAAGGAACTGCGTAAAGGATTTGCTCTAGCATATAGCTGTCCAATAAATTGTGATAGTGAACATCACTGCTACAGATCCTTCATATGGTACCTTTAAATAGATTTTTCTGTGAGATTCCCGTACGGTGTAAGTTTTCTTGCTCTGATTGAGTAGCTGTTTTACTTAGTCAATAGCATATCTAATCTATCAACACCCATTGCTTTCATTCATGTCTGTCTGATTCACATGGGCAAGAACAGCTGCTGGACCCCAGGATCCCATCATTGCAAGCAGAGGAGACCATTAGAAGGTGAATCTCACCCTCTTTGTGTTCCTCTTCATAGACCTGATCACACCTGTCACATGTTTACCAGTCTCCCTGCACAAAATGCACTATAAGATGTTCCACAGTCTATGCCCACTCTGCTAATAACCCGTATTTGTGTCATTGGATGGAGTAGGGCTGAGGGGGAGACTGGATACAGGTGAGGCTGTGTGTTCATGCCTCAATGCACGCTTCCTCTCCATTAATTGTTGTCAGGCTTCTGCGTTGTTTATACAAAAAGGTCCGGAGATCACCAGATATGCACAAGTCTGATCAGCTACATCCGGTACACCACTGCTGTGCAAGAACAACATCAACAACATGAAAGCAGAGCACACATTCTCTGCCCCTGATAACATCTACACGTCCACATGCCATCATAAAAAATATGTTTAGTGGTGTTTATCACTTGGATGTTAGAATATGCTTTGGAAAAATCCCACATCCAAATCAGTGTGGGTGTGGTAAAGCAGAGACACGGCTCCAAAGAAATCAGCCTCACTTAACTAAATAGTGAGGTTGTGCATTGCTTCTGTACCAGCGATACCTGATGTCTTTGACCAGCCACAGGTGGAGTGATGAGATCCATACCTGTCTCAGAGAGTGAGGGAATCTCTCTTCTTTGAACCTGTAAAACAAGGGATTACCGTTCAGGTTTGCAGAACTCAGCAGACAGGAAGCTGTTAATGACAAGGACCAACACTGCGGCCTGACCGCTGACCCCTGCACCATGACCTTTCCGGCAATCTGGCATGAACCCTTGTCCACATGAAAGCTGTCCTGTTGACTCACCAGGGCTAATCTAGAGTTCCGGTGCCCCCAACCACCGGGAGGAGAGACGGTCAACATCTTGGCTTCTTGTCTTGTTGTGGTGGGGAGTTAAAAGACAGACTTGTTTAGCCCAGTACAAAAAGTGGGAACGTAACCTTAACCAGCTATCATTTTTGTTTTTCTCCGGCTCCCTTCAGGCTTGGGACCCTACTGCATACCGTGTTCTCGTTCCCCATACTCCTGCTTTCGTTCTACAGACAATGAGAGAGGGAATCTAAGGCTAAGGTGTTCTAGCGCTAAAACCTCTCATATCAGTTTACTGGTTCAGTTTCCATCCAAGGTTGATGTTGACATCATGTAGTAGCTTGCTTATTCATCACTGTTGTCCCCAATATCTATTGTGTGATTACTAATATTGGCCCGTTGCTGAGGGCTACACTTTAATTAATGAAGTCTTTTAACAAGTCTAGCAAAGGGCAACCTCACACTGTGCCACCTGCCACCAGCTAAAGGGATTTCAGTCATTACTTGCTCCTTTTTAAATATCATCAAACATTGCCCCTTTCATGATTTAAAGCACATGACCTTCAAGTTCACAGCTACTCTAAGCTTGATTGACAGACACTCTGAGGGTCCACGCTGCAGTATTTTTATATCACTGCTTTTAATGGGACCTAAAAATAGAGTGCTCCGCTGACCTCTGGCCCCGTCAGATTCGAGCAGCTCATTTGGGGTACAAGCCTACCTTCCCCACACCCCTTTTGACGTCACCTTAGCCAAACTGCCTCTTTATTTTTAGACGCTCCTCAAAACTAATTGAACGGCCTTCTTTCACTGAGTTTGTGCAGTGTTACGTAAGGGGATTACTCTGTTGTTATTGCCTATGCCCTGACCATGTAGGCCAGCATACAGAGGAGGGAGGAGGAGATGGAGAGTAGAGGGGACTTGGGCTAGAAGAGGAGGGTAGTGTAGTTAAGGTAGTAGTACAGGGCTCCAGAAATAGCCCAGCCTCAGGCCTAATTGTACATCCCTCTTGCTCCCTTTTCCCTCCTCAGCTGCATGCCAAGGTCTTTGACCCTATCATCCACCTCACTGGTTCCGGAAGAGTCCTTTCCGCCCCCTGTGGCTACCAAAGCCCCGGCCAATACACAGAGCACAGCAGCAGACCATCTCCAGCCCCAGACTAACAGCCAAGCGCCACAACCAGTTAGGAGTGATCCCAGCAGAGCGCCCAAGTGGCTGAAACTGCCAGGTATGTTCTAATCATCCCCGGCGTGGGCCCCGTGGCTCCTTAGCGAAGCTTAGCCCGAGGACCCCAGGCCTCTCAGAGAGGCCCGGGGCCTCCAGGAACCCCTGCATGTCACAGCAGTGGATACAGCGGACAGAGACACCGGCTCTCTATTTACATTCTCTCCACACATGCTAGCCTGCCCTGAAACACACGCACAAAACTTTGCTTGTGCAGTGCTGGAAATGTTTGTTAGTAGCTTATGTGTGTGTACATTTTCACTCAGTTGCATATTACTGCCTGCGTGAGTTGCGTGTGAGCACGGGGAGTGTGGAGTGTCCATGAGGAATGCGTTGTGTGTCCCCTGCAGCATTCCTCCATGGTTAGATAGCTCCATGCCCATGAGGGGGCCACTGGGGCCTCTAGTCTCCAGTGCACTAATGCATCACAGCCATAGCCAGACCCAGCACAACACGCATACATGCACACAAACATACAAGCATGGACAGACACATCATCACACATTTATTATATTACTACACAGAGATAACAGGCCTGCATTGATAAAATAAGGGTCATTCTGTAAAAGAAGTGGCAAGCTTGCTCCACCAGCAGATGACACCTGTCAAATTTCATAGTTGCTTATTATTTCCTGGTTGCCATAGTTATATTTATTATATTTTTAGTTAAATTTAAACAGTTCGCAGAGCAGATCTTGTCTGTCCAAAATATTTTTTTTGTAAGATTTCACAGTATCACCTGAAAATTATAACCAGACCCACAAAGTACAGGATCAATCAGTGTAAAATAGATCTACTAATGAAAATGATGTATACAATACAGTATATTTTTATGTGCACATCAACGATAAAAGTGAAGGTTTCATGTGCTGTATAAGCCTTTAAACTTTGATGTGGTTCATAAACTTCAGATTTCGCCTGCTTGGATATTGTTACAGCGATCTCAGGATGGCCAACTGTCAGGGAAATAATGGTTCTGGGTGTATTATGCTCGCTTGTCGTTGGGACCCTTACACTTTGGGCCTGAGAAGAAAGGAGCTATGAGATGACAGAATATTGGAAAGCGGAGAGAAGCTGTGTCATTTTCAGCTGTAACAGAAAAAAAGTGAGCAGGGAATTAGGGAGTGAAATCTGACATAATCCTAACATACTCTCACAGGGACAGTCAAGACTGATGACTACTCCACCCTAGAGCAACATCACCCTCTATCACAGCCTCATGGTGTAAGGTTATACTGGGGTATGGACTTTCTACATTTTGTAATTTGTTTTCTGCTCTGTACAATAAGCCCAAGTAGATGCGACAGGTATTTCCAGAACTCAGAATAACTATCATATCACGATGTTGTGATTGTTTACAGGTTTCCTTTGTATTGCAGCTACAAAATGAAAACTAGCCACTCAGATGTGCAAAGCCATGAGGCTCAACATGAACATGCCCTCCGACAAGAACTGACTCATGACTGGTGATGCCAGCTGTCTGAAGAATGTTCCACCATTATCACCACTGACACTGATTGGCAATATTGTAGGTGAAGAAAAGTCTTAATCCAAATTCATTTATCTCCATGTATATGATGAAAAACTGAAGAAAGGGAATGACAGTTACTGGTACGGCTATAAAGTCAGTATTGATAATGATAGCTACAATCAGGCAAATATCCGTAGAAATGAGGGCCTTATCCCACATGCAACACTGTCCAAGACCAGCCAGCAGGCTGGAGACAGATCAGTCTCTGTCTCCAAGGAAAAGCTTCTCGCTCCGGAGCTTCTCCAAAGCGTCTGGACTGGCTGTCGACACTCCCTGCCTTTAATGTATGATCAAGAAAAGCTTTAACTCATTACTCTCTTCAACGCCCCTCCCCATTCTTGTCCTAACTGCTTTCGTATGTTTAATAATACTGCCTTCAGATGTAATTTGTTCCACTAAGATGCATAAGGAGAAAAGTTGTACAGTAGTGCACTACTTCACCATTACAGGGACCATCCAACAGCTCATATTGTGGAAACAAAAAAAAAATCAGTGTGAAATCCAAGAGAATAAACATTTTTATTAAATTTAAGAGAATTGACAATCGGGAAAGATCCATTCCACTTTTATTAAAGATAAACCTTAAACCATAACCTTTAATTCCATGGTATACCTTTCATGATATGTGGCAAGGATAGCCTACGAGTGTGAATCTTTATACAGCAACGTGCAAATGTTTTGAGGATGGATTGTAGTTTTTTCAGGATCGTTTGGCTGGTAATGAAAAGTATCTTGTGTTATTTTTGCAGTATTTCATCTGAGCCATCAGGATGTTGAAGCTGTGTTCTGTAGTGTACAGCACTTTTCATAACTACAAGGCAAGACATGCTTCTTTCTGCTAGACAATAAAATGCACAAAAAAAAATACTGTCTAATGATCCTCACAGCATCATTAAACTACACATACAAGCAAATGGGTGTCTTCCTAAAGGCCTGCTGTATGTGTACTTATGGTAAAGACTAGATCCAGCCTAGACCCTACTGAAAAGGTGCTGGGTCAAATTCCAGGTGGCGTGTCCTTGGGCACCTAGCACAGCCTGGACTCCAACTTTAAGTTGCTTCCAGCTGTATGTGAGCAGCAGTTGTAAGCGTAGTGACTCACGCATCAGCCACACAAATAAATAGTGTGAGGTGTTGTACAGCTATGCTGACTCAGAGTGAAGACACGCTGGCCCAATACACCACCGGTGGAAAACCATCAGAGGCGCTCAGGTTAGAAAACCCCACATTACCCACTCCCTAGCAGTCCCAAATTCCCCTTCTGCTGTGATGAAAGGGAGAGAAAGCACCTCTACCACTCGCCTCTTTTGTTTATTTACCTTCAGAATTACACCCTACTCTTCTTGGGCCGTGTTCCAATGTGTTTTGTTATGTTTCCTTTCAAACAGAATATCTATGCGTGTGGTCTCTGTGGCCATGTTTGGCTAACACATGCACACACATTCACGGACGCACACTCCCATTCAACTTTCCCCCGGTGCCAGAGGTCCCCGCTGCCCTTCCCCCCACCTCTAACTAAACATCGCAGGACAGCAAAAGGGAACTTCAAAGTGGCCGGAGGGGGTACTCCTTTTTTCCTGGCACTTGTCATCATCTAAGGGACTGGCTGCTCTCCTTATTACTCTAATTGCTTCCAACTGCTCCAGGAGGCTTTGATGAAGGGTGCCGGAGAGCATGCTGGAAGCACCTGTTGTTGCACAGAGGAGCACAGGTGGGCCCTATTGGTGGTAGCATGGAGTGGTGCAGAAAACACTGCTGCTTTCTGCTTTAAAGTAAACAGCTCAAAAAAATATCAGTCTGCGAATCTTGTAATGCAAGATTTAAATTCATATTCAAATACAAATACACAGAAAAAGTCTAAAGAGAAAGAAGCTGAAATACACGCCGGCATGCAGCACTCTGGCTCCATCTTGTGGCACAATCTGTGCTAGAAATCCAGCAACTGGGAAGGGAAGAGGAGATGAAAGATCAAGAGATTAATAAGGCAATGCTGATTTTGGTAATGATGCACACATGGAATTTATTGGCCTATGTCCAATTTGGTCTTTATGGCCAACCAGCAATGTACATAACATGCAGGACACTAGATCTAGGCCCACTGGAGTTTGCAATACTTAAAATAGCTCAGGAATAGTTCAGGAATTTCAGGATGATGGTTTAACCTGCGCTATTTATCCAAACCCACACCGAGATGAGCTGCTAACTGAACCTCACAGCTGCTCAGCTGAAGATGAAGATAAATGCCAAATGTCCACCCACACAATAACAAAGCATGAATATTGAGAGTTGAGCCACAGCTACATTCCATAACATAATAATCATGACTGCAACTATATAAAATATGTTCACCAATAATATACTACACTAATCTCTCACTGATACTTCATCACCAACTACAAGAATATTAACTAAAATACAATAAGGAATGGGGAGGGATGTAAGATAGCTGTTTGCCTTCAGGAAGCACGTTTTCATTCATGCACTGGATTAATTTCAAATGACAAATCCACACAGCTTCAGGGTGTGATCAAACTTTTAACAGAAGGCCCTGCAGGCGAGTTCTCTTAATTGGTTGTCATACAGGCTACAGGTGAACTAACCTGCAATGGTGCTAAGAATATGATGGTACAGTCTGAAGCAGCCTAGCCTTGAGCTCAAATTGTAGAACTAACAATTCTGAATTCAAGAGTCAAACAAGCAAAATTCCACTTCCTGAAATGCCGCCCAGGACTAAAGAACAACAAAAAACATCAGCATCTGAAGAGAAGTTCCACAGCTGTCACAGCTGTTCTTTTTGTAAATACATAAGCTACCAAAATGCACTCAAGGTGTGCGATGAAGAGTTCAGTGAGACACTGGAATATTTTTTTGTTGGCATTTTAAAATGTATGACACTTGAATAAGGAAAACTGCCTGATTTGGTTTCAGAGGCCCATTGAGCTACACACCAGCTGAGGTAGGATCTTCTCAAAGTGGTCGATGTCTACTTGGTCACAGTCCTCAGAATCAGCTTGCTTCATTGATCTCACAGCAGCCTCTGAAACGTTTGAGAAGTGATCAAGGTTTCAATCATTGTGTGTTCCAGTATGGTGTCCGACAAACTATGTACAATTGTAGCCATCAAGGATCCTTACCTTGAACAAATACTTTCAGCATCTCTGCCATGAGAAGGGCAGCATCACCACTGACTGTAACAGAGTTCAATTTGTCAAGCCATTAGAATCAGACTCTCCAGTATTGATTAGGCTAAGTCAGTTATACCAAGCTATTTTTCAAACTCACGTTTCGTTTTGTCCTCCTTGAAGAAACTTGACAGGAGTTTGCTCACCGTCTCCTATGAGTGAGGAGAATAAACAACATAACTGTATTTGACATCGGCTTTCAGGACTTCTTTCCTCTAAATTGGGGGTTAGAGAAACTAAAATCATCATGCTGGTTAATATAATACAAATAATTATAATAATAATATAAACAAATACACTATACACTATAACACTGGACTGAGCATTTAGCCTATAGTGCACAGCATTTATGTATATATTCCCTCAGGAACAGTGCAAATATCCCACATCCCTCCACTTAATTTAAAAACTTGTTTCTGGTGTATATTGAGAGAGGGATTGTGATTTTCAGCCATTACCTTTATAACAACTTACAGAACAAAATCCTTAACCCTTGAAACATAAAGAGGAGTGCAACCCTGTAGTCACCTGGAACTGAAGACATTGTTTCACGCTCAAATTCCTTATCAGAGCTTGATACAAGTCGTGACAGCGGAATGGGACAGCTCTTGAAATTTCCAATACTTAATTTATACTGCTATGTAAACATAGTTAAAAAGAGTCAACAACATAATAAAGTTTATTTTTCCCATCTATAAAGTCTTTAGGAAACCACTATTTAATTCGGCTTAATACAGTAGTCAACCAGCACTTATTTCAATAAAGTGCCAACTTCTATTATCGGCTCACTGCTGACTACCGCCCTGCGCGGTGTTTTGACGGAAGAAGATTGTGGGGATGACAGGCGAACCGATATCAAAAGCTGAAACATTACTGAAGTGAGGGTCCTTGGTAGATCAAATGTATGTCGAATTAAGCTAAGCACGCCTGCCTTTAACCAAGACCACAATAAATTCCCCGGTTTTTGGATGAGTTTGGCGTTAACGTTACGTTCTCCCCATACAGGAGAGAACTGAGCACCCTACATGGTAGACTACTGTAAAAGTTACCGGTGTGCATGTTTAATGGGGGGGGGAAAATCCAATTTCGCTAAGTGATAAGCTTAGACCTACCTTTTTGAATTCAATTTCAGCGTCCTTCTCCGCCATGTTTCACACTGCACGAGAAACTTCGCGCTCTGCGTAACGATTGGCCGTTGACGTCATACGTCAGTCGGTCGTACCGCCCTCGATAGATCAAAATCGACGGGGAAGATGCGACTGGAAAAGAAGCTGTCAACCTATTCTGATAGCAAATATAGCATCTTTGTCTTGTCCTCTGTCACACGTTTTATTAGTATTTTAAAATAAACCACAACAGTCTGGAATCTGGTGACATAAATGGATGGACATAAAGGAGCCAACTTAACCAACGCTAGCTTCTTAGCTATTGTGTCCTTTTCAATCAAAATCATGTGACATAATTAGACACTAGACATAATGTTAGAATTTTGTGACCCTGAGTCAAGTTACTTTTTATGGTTGTGCATTTATCCAACAACAGAAAGAGGAAACTATGTCACTGACAATACTTCCCTTACCCTGGCTTCCACGTGAGAACAACACACTATTTTCATCTAATCGTATCATATTAAGTAAGAACAGGACTACTCTTGCAAATACTCAAAACAGAAATTAAACAATTTCATTTTTTGCTGTCCCTTTCCCTTTATGTAAAAAACTCTTTCTCTGTGTCTTTTCAAAACAAAAAAACTCACTCATTGGTTAGGATGAATGGGTATTTTTCACTGTGCTTTATTCTCAATGCAACTCATCATTTTACATTGGTTTCAATGTTCACCTCCTTACTACAACTTCTACGCTTACATCCAAGATGGTGGTCAGCAGGTCAATGTTTGTGATGTTGGTTTTCATCATTGTAAGATACATTACTATCAACCAGCATTGTTTTCTAAACCTTACAGACCACGAAGAGCAAAGGAAACAAAGACGGTAAGCTAAACTTTTGAAAAAAACATATGTCAGGCTTCTACAGTGACTGTACTGTAGTGATAACAACCCTCAACCCTTTGCTTGTCATTTTTGTTCAGGTCTTATGCACCTCACCATGATTGGTTAATGGTGAATATTTTACACAATATTTGTTTGGATCTGTTCATCTAACCATGAAGCATCCTCAAGCATGTACCCCAGACCTAAGGAACGCCTTGTCCAAGGCATAGGAGTGTATATGGTGATTTCCTCATCTGAATCCTCTTCCATCTGAAAAAAAAGGTGGTTATGTGGTCAGCTGTAGACACAAAAAGCAAATGGTGTCGATAGAAATTGCTTACTGTACTGGACTGAGGTTGTTGGGTTTTTTAAAAGGGATTATTTCTTGATGTAACAGAAACAATTTGTCTTTATGAACAGGCACAATATCAACTCTTCTCTGTAATTGAGAAACATGTATACAGAGCTCACCTTTGGACCTACAACTCTCTTTGTTTCCACTTCAGTGCCTCCAATAATGTGAGGGCCAGCCCAGTCTGCTTTGTCCGCTTCGTCCTCTGAAGAAAACCTGACATAGGCCAGTGTCTTGTCTTCTCCTAAGTGGGTCTTTGTAATATGCATGGGATCCAAACCAAATATTTATTGGTCTTTTATTACATTAGAAGTTGACAAAATACCAAGAAAACTGTTTGATAATTGACACAGAAAAGACACTGGTGCTAATACAATAATACATTTTCTTCCAAGCTTCACCTTGCATGCTGTGATGGTGCCCCATTCTTCGAAGTAAGCTTTTATGTATTCTTTACTTATGTTGGTGTTCATCTGCTTAATAACAAGTCCATGGTCCTAGTAAATCAAAGAAATTAACTTTATGGCATATGTCATAATGATGAAAACAATGCATTTTTCAGTGATGCTCCAAGTCAATCGGCGAATAGGAAGTATTGTTTACCAGTTCATAATGTTTGGCTAGACCAGCCATGTGTTTCTTAGGAAGATGAATGTACACTCTCTTCTTAGGATCTGGCTGTGGTTGCACCTCATCTGGAGGGAAGATGAGTTAGCAGACATTTCATTCATTTTTCATAAATCCTATGCATTGGGAGAGGTTGTAGCCCTAAAAAATAATGTTATCAGCAGTAATGTGTTCTTAAACTTAAGACACTAAAGAATAACAAAACAGGGAAACGGCTTGAAAATGGGTTTAACAAGGATTTGAAAAAGGGTTGTATTACATTTATCTAAAAATTAGACACATAATTATATATTTATTATCATTTAAGTAGCAGCTGAGGCACAGAAGTCCTATAAAAAGAAATCAAGAAAGAAGTTGCTGTTGTACTCACACAAGTCCATTATTAAGATGTTGAACCTCCAAGAACTACAGACCAACTCAAGACACAGGGGAGCGTACTGTGGAGTGGCTTTCACATCACAAGTCTGTCTGTTAAGGAGGAAACTGTCTACCTAGTAACATTTTTCTTGTGGACTTCTTAAGAAGTACATTCTCAGGAAAGTTTAAATTCCAAGCAAAAGATGGTGTATAGGATTACCTAACTTGTTTAACCTGCATGGGGGAAATGCTAAAATATGTGTATTGTTGACATTATTTACAGAAGTCCTACATTATCTACAGGTTATTCTTGATTAGTGATACACAACAACAGGATGCTCAAGTCTTCTACAGCAATATTACACAACAATTTCTTATTTGGTTTGGGTGGTAGTCATCAGATTAAGATGTTTGTTATACACACAAGTCATTTCATAGAATTTTGTTTTTTAGTTTTAGCCACTAGAATTGTTTTGCCATTTCTTTGTCACATTTAATTATTTTAGCTGTCATGAAATCAATAGTCTGCAAACTATGAGTAAGAGTACACGCAATTGATACCGATCGCTACTAGGCAGTTGTCTTGCAATAATGTTGGCAACTTTGTTGAACGGGAATACCACCGAATTTCAGCTTTGAATGTTTTAATAAACCTTGTAGCAGTTTGGTCCATATTACTAAACTTCCACTACTGTCCCTCATAGCAAGGAACTAGAGAAGTTTGTGCCCTTGGTATCATAACCCTGTAGCGGAGCAAATGTCACTGTGATAGCATTAGGTTGTTGGTGTAAATGTTTGTCATGATTTTTATGAAAGCACAATTCAATCGATTGTTCTGAGGTGTTTGGTTCTTCATACTGTACCTATGCAAGTAACAATAGTAACAGTAACTTATAAATCCACTCACATTGAACCTTGAATGTCGACTTAATAGTATTTTGTATTAAATTAGAAGACTCATTACTCATGCTTCATTCCAATGATGGATTCAGTCAGATTTATTTGATCATTTCATGCACATTCAACATACTTAAACACTCTTTTCTAAAGCTAAAAGCAAATGAACTACAAATCTAAAAAATAAACATACTGACATAACATTAGCTGTATAAATAAAAATAATTGTATGGGTCCATTATGGTAGTAACAGCTGACATTCATCAGTTAAATAAAATAAATCCAGGACATTAAGTGCTGATTAAACTTTTTCTAGTATTGTTGCAATACTACATTCTTTACTGGTGTCTTGTTGGAGACATTCCCAATGACGCTGTGGATGACAAGGTGTTGTTGGGCCAAAGACTGGGGAAAAAATAGGAGAAGACAATAAACAAGAAATGGTAACACACACTTGCTTTGTCAGATCATAGGGAAGTTCATTTCATTAAAGTGAACAAGGAAACAAAATCTGTCACAAACCCACAGTTCTACCAAGGTGCTTCAACTTTGTAATGAATTGAAAGAACAATTAAGTTACACATTGTGACTGTAAGACACAGGGTAGCTTAGGGAAAACAGATGAACAGAGAAGTCGTATTAGCTGCAGGATGTAGGGGAACGTGGCCATGGGTCTACCCACCATGAGGTTACAGTCCAGAAGCGGAAGCCTGCCTCTGCTCATGAAACGCCTGCAGTTTAGCGATGAGGAACTTTTTGTCTTTACCTTCCTGTTTATAGTGAAACACATTGGCACACACATTGAAACGCACAAACACACATTCAGCTGGACATCAATGCACATCTGACATTGTTTTAAAAAAACCCATTTTGTTTATACATACATTTTCAATTTGCTTTTCTAACAGACTGATGATTCTCATCTGGCCATCGACAGCTTGCGTTTGAAAGTAAATTACTATTCTGAAAAACAAACACAGCACACAATTTTAGTGATTTAGCATAATGAAGTGCTTAAATAGCATTCAGGGAGGAAAGTTTGTAAACCCTGTGGAGAAGATACTTCATTAACACAAGAAGTGCCCCAATTAGGTGAAATGTGACATAAAAACAACCTCATGGTGCCTCGTGTTAATCCCTGTGGGGAAATTAGTGTGTTGTCAGCAGCGTAACAGTAAAATAAACAACATAGCATAAAATAATAACAAATATGATAATAAATAAGATAATAATAAAATATGATAAAATAACTGATTAGAGAAATAGACTAATTCACATAGAAATGGATGGGATGATGCCCAACTCACAGAAAGCCCCCAGTGGCAAGGAATAAAAATAGCGGGTTCTCCACCAGATAGGTATAGGTCAAACTGAGCCAGGACAGTTCAGGGTTGGTATTCTCCAGCTCCTGTGCCCACAGCCTGCCTGCCTGTAACATTGTGGTGTGGTTCCTGAAAGGGCCACAGCCAGACGATGGTTTAATCCTGTGGAGGACAGACAGGAGGCCTCTGAAGATATTCATGAAGAAAGAAAGAAGTAAAAAAAATAATAATAATAATTGATACACCCACGTCCAAATTGTGTATGTGACTGACACGGCAGCACCGAGGAAGGAAGGGAAGCACAAGAGAGTGATGAATAGTGTAGTCATTTGGCTGGCCCTCCAGGGCTTTCCAGAGGCCTGACAGTTCATCATCAAACTGCCCTGTGGAAGGAACAACAGAAACAAGAATACTTATTTCACCCAGACGAGACGTACCAGTTGTATTGGACTTGCGGGTGTGAGCCGACTAACCTTCTTCATATAAAACAACACAAGCAGTTTTATGATCTGGACCACAGGAAGCAATGGGGCAAACAGCACACCGAGCCTAGCAAGGGCAGAAGATCATAATTGCGTCATTGAAAGGGCCGCAATTTTCTTTGGTTTGTATGTTGAGCCAACCAGAAATTTTTAAATGATGGGGTGTAAAAAAATGTGTGTAATACCAAGTGAGGGTTTGCCCATAGATGAGCTCCAGCACATTACGGGCTATGTCAAACACAGGCTTCCTATCTCTTTTCAGCACTCGCTTGGAAAACAGCCTGGGGGTGGGGCAAAGTTGACTATCAGCATGCAGATTAACAGTTGGCTTCATCAACATTCAAAATCAGAAGCACATTAGAAACTTGCTCAGTAGGTCGAGCTCGACTTGCCTCCACAGGAATTCTCCAAAGAATGTGTAAAGCACTGTGAAGATGAAGTCCATCAGGAGCAAGCGGTACAGCTCTTGCCCCACAAAGCTCTCCCAACACTGCAGACAAATATAGATGCATGCCAATGGCGCTCAACTTAAAGCATCCGCAGAAAGTCTTTTCAACGTCATTTCATATTAGCCCCATTATCAGTCAGATAGAACATCAATAGCTTTAAATCCAATCACCCTAGATCAGAAATAACCTTGATGAATTTTAACCTGAAGGCCATGACTTTCTGGTTCCACGGCAATCCTCCCCAGCCAATGGTAACACAGCACTCCAACAACACTGACTTTCAATAGCAGGTTCCTGACAAGAAAGATTTAAAGATGAAAAAGTGAATTTGCCATTTGATGGTAACAACAACAATAAGATCAAAAGTAAAAATTAAAAGAAAAAGGTGAAATCCTTATGATGCACTTCAACTGGAAATTAACATTACATACAGTACATAGATAAAGACAAAAAAATGTTTTCAGTGCAGTACAACAGATTCAGGGTGACAGGTAAATTATCAGAGTTTACTACAGTGTCTCAGTATTAGTTTACTAATTGAAAAAAAGTATTATTTTCTTTCAAAAATAAGGAAATTTATAAGTGAGTTGTGATTTTGAGCGGTAGTGTATGCTTCAATATGTCTTAACATTTTTCCAACTTGTGGGACAGACACTTCTTGGGCGGGGCACCTTGCTGGCCCAGACAAAAATGGCCATTTCACAATTACCATACTATAGATAAAATGTGCACAGAGCTTCTAAACCCACCCACCTATTGCTTATAAAAGACAAAAGAATTTCAAAATGCCCAGATGCTGATATTATTTGACTGGGACTCTGTGATCTTGTTGCAGTTCCTGTTTTTACCTGAAGATGGAGACATGGACGCATACACTGGGTGAGTCATAACGCTCCATCCAAGACACCAGATTGAAGAGGCCAGGAAGTAACAGGTTAATGCCTGACACAACTGCAGACAATACCAGAAGATGAGCTTCTCGGAAAAGACCCTCCGCAGCATCCACCGTTCTCCTCTTATGCTGTAAGGGAAAGGATGAACTACAGTGAGGGCACAGACCCACATTTGGGTTTGACCATCTAACCACTATGAACCAAGTACCACTGAATAAACCTTTGCTCCTATATCTTCATCAGCATCATATCTTATTCTGAGGCACCTCAATTTGTAAAGATTTTACATTAATGAAAGGGCTATAGTGCAGTTTGGGTGTGAAAACACTTGAGGTGTGAAGGCACTTCTCAGTCAGGCTATTTTTGTTGTAGTCTTGAGAAAGACTAGAGGAAACTCAAAAGTCCCCTATTGGCGCCAGCTACTAAACTGCTAAAATTTGCATTCATTTTGTAAGGTCTGGTGGTCAGTCAGTGTGAATTTCCTTGCACAGCGTTTCTAACCAGGTGGATGTGGTCTGAGAGGTAGTAGACTGCCAGGGCACCCAGGGATATGCTGGCCAGACACACGGCCCATCCCGACAGGTACACCTGCAGTCGCAACAGTCTCTGAATGAAGCCCTTTTCTTTCTTCCCACAGATCATCTCAGACAGCAGTTCCTGTAAACAGAAACCAGTCAAGTGTTTGGTTATCAAGCCAGCGACACCACTCAGGTTACTTGATCTTCACAATGTGGTGAAAGAGAGATAGATAGAAACTGATAAACACTAATGTGCTGCGAGTGAGTCAACTGTTGGGCATTGCTTACATGACCCAAACTGTAACCAGAGAAACATTGAACTCCAGAAATCCTACGACAAACATCTGTCATTGATCAGTTCTCTACATCATCTTTGGTCATGGAGAAATGGCCTTCAACTTCCTTTTATCTCTGGTTTCACATCCTGCTGTATGTTCTCCTTTTGATGAGCTCGCTTGACTATAGTCAAATATTGCTATAATGTGTGAAACCACAACCATTAGCACACCTCCACCTCTGTCTGTCTGCATCAATGTATACAGATAGCTTGAAGATGAAGGCATAAGCAAAGTCACCAAACATGTGGCCTTGAAGCTCAACGTTTCTGTCAGGTGTGGAAGATAGTTAAAAAATGTTTTTCTCCTTTATTATTTAACATATGAAAAATAATTATAACACAGGCAGTTTGTTCCTGTTTGCAACATTAAGATTAGAGCTTCTATTTCATCTTAGCCTCTGAACTGCATTTACATTTACATGCAACACAAGCTGCACGAGACTTCAAAGTTTCTAAGTGAACATTCAGATGCCTTTGTACCTTGAGCTGGGTGCTGATGTTCTCAGATTGAAGTTGGATCGATATCGTCTTGCTGACTTTAAAGTCCCAGGAGCAGAACACCTTTACCGCCAAATTCCCATGAGACTTGAGCACACGGAAACTATTCCCAAGTGACTTGGACATGCTGCGATAGAACAACGTAGCCATGAAGCCCACTGATTGCAAAGACTCAAAGAGAGTAAAACCAATAGCAGAGATGATTCACTTATTATCAAACGAAAGCAGCCAAACCTGTAGACGAGAATGATGCAGATGACGAAGAAGGCTATGCCAATGGTGAAGAGGTAGGCTGAGGGTATGTTGTATGGTATCACCTGAGAGCTGCTGACAGTGTCACAGACTGGCTGGTCAGTACTTTCACCAGTGGAATCAGGGGGCAAGTCAGCAGGTGTACAACTCTTGATGATGGTGCTGGTGTAGTAGCCGTAAAACATCACACTCTGAGAGAGGTAACCCTGATAATGGGAGGAGGGGGAATCTGGTTCAAGGGACAGTCACACTGAAATCACAATGACATGTACTTGCTAAATGACATCTCCAGCTGTAATCTACTGTTTGTTATTTGTGTCATTTGTGCTGCAGATAACGAACCAATAATCACTTGCACGCTCATCTTACTGTGCCGGTTAGAAGCTCAAGGCCAGTGAATGTGTTGAGACTGGAGTCATGTGGAGGAGGAATGTGAATGGCTTGAGGGATGACCAAGAACAGGCTGTTGATGAGGAAGAGGAAGATGTTGAAGAGAAAGAGGGTCCGGAGAAAGAGGAAGTAGGAGAGCACTCCAGTCCCAAAACGTGCACTCAGTCTCTTCATTGGCGACTGCCACAACTGGAGGGACCTCAGGAGGGCGAGACAGCTGAACAAGCAGTGTCGCCAAGTCTGAAGAGAAAAACACACACAGGGACAGGTCACATACATGCAATGACAACAAGGGTGTGAACAAAATCTTCTTTATGACATGTGACATATTATTTGTACTTACCCTCACAATGTACACCCCAAGACGACTATAGCATGGAACATCTCTGTTAATGAGGGAACTTTCGACTACGTCACTGAAAGCAAGTTTCCTGATGAATGAAAGAAATTTTATAAATATAATAGTCACCACAGCTGAAGTTACTTTGATGCTCCAGTTATTACGTTCGCTCCATAATGCCACCTGTACCTGAGCTCAATCTTCTCTGTCAGGCTAAGGGTCATGGCTCGCAGTGTGCGTATGCGATCACCCACTGAAAGGCTCTGGAGGTTAGACACCAACTGCTCCATCTTGTGTTCTGTAAAGTTGGAAATGACAAAGTCATCTACCTGTGGATGCTGAACGACTCACTGACCAGCTGCTGCAGCCAACACTGACTCCCAGTGGGGAGAGTGGAGCAAGGGAAGAACAGAAGAGTGGACTGTGGGTTAGGATTTTGAATTTGTGCTCACCCTTATCACAGATTTCCTTTGAATTTTCCTGGACAAAGTCACACTGGCTACTGGGCCTGGAGGAGCTCTGGTGTCTAGGTTGTTGAGAGGAATCTCTGGCGTACTGGAAAGTGATTGCAACACTATTTTGCCCTGTGTGGGGCAAGGGCAAGTTTTTAAGACCAATTAAAAATCAGCCTCACGTGTGCAAACAAACACTGCCAACAGCCAGTTATGCTTGCATGATTTTTTTTTTTAGCTTTCTCACAAAGCCACAACAAAAACATGGCCAGTCCAGTCATGAACATTCACTTGAGTTCCGTTTTTGACATGGCCACATTTTATCTGCTGGTGACAATCAAGACATTATGCAATTTCTTGAAAGCAGCAACATTTCATCTCACCAAGAGTGCGACTGGGCAAGGAAGATAGGACCTTTAAGGTAGCATCTGACCAGCGGTTCCTGACCATAGAGTTGTTCTGCTCTCCGTTACCCGTCTCCTCTCTGATGTGGCTAATTTGGATGGCTTGGCTATCTGAAAGAAACACAAAACTTTCAGACTAACAACTGTATAGGTCTGTTTTAAGTTCTCAGATGAGCAACGTTTTCAATATCATTACACAAAGACTTTATGATCTAATAAGCTTTCATAGTTAAAGCCAACAGGGGGGTGTTTACATCTGAGGGAGCTTTATTGTTCAGTCCAGATGATTTGGACTGACCATGCAGCAGCAGCTAGGCTACATTAGCCACTGATACAGTTGTACTGTTTACATATTTATTAATTGCCTGAGGAAATCTATCAACAATGGTATCGTATTGCACTTGTGGATGTGGACAACTTCAGATGGAAAAGCAAAAGTCACGTTTCTGTAAGAGATCAACAGACAGACTTCTGCCAAACGTGTAGTAGTACCTGTGCATTCCCTGAGCACCTGCATTTGCAGGGTTTCACCGCCGCTCTCTGAGCTGGGTCCAGGCTCCCTGATGAGCTGGCTGAAAGACTCCTGGCCTGGGTCATCTTCTGCCAGGTTGCTGGAGGAGGGCAACCATTACAGGACATTATGATCAAGATTCCCACAGGCTTTGGCATTTACACGCCCCAGCACATTCTGTACAGTGGATGTGTACATGATGTATGTTTATCACAGGTTTCCTTCTTGGGATTAAAAAGATACATCATAAATAAGTGCATTGTGTTGAGAACCACTCTCCAGTGTATTTTTCACAAAATGGTTTGACATTTCCTACAGCAACTGGAATCCTGGAACGTTTCCAAATGTAACAGTTACAAGCAGCTAAATGACCAAGAGCAAGGCAGCTTTCCAAGAATAATTACAAGCAAACATAATTAAATCTAGCACCACTGAAAGTAGCAGCAACAAAAGTGCTGCATATGTCCTCACCAACTAATTATGTTCACATGGTCCATAGGACATGACTCTTGGATATTTTAATACTCCCCTTTGAAAAAAATATCCAGAGGAAGCCTCATACACGAGTTACCTAAAACACAATGGTACACAATGATACACATTTGGTTTATTTGTAGGACGGTGTTTGTAAAAGAAAATTAAGAAAAGTCAACTTTCAGTCTACTACACATAAATACAATAAATAGTAGTATTGAAGTCCACAGAGTTGCATTGTATGTGCTCTGAAAGAGAATATTACAACAGTGCAGTAAGCTCAACCAAGCAAACAAAGGCAAACCTCAAGAGGCAAGTAAACCTCACATCAAATCAGTCAGAACTATCAACAGAAAGACAACTTACTCATAATCAAGATCCACTTGACAAATGTTGACATTGAAGCTAACACTCTGTGCCATGGTAGTTGTTGATCTCCAGTTACTGCACACACACACACCTGTCAGTGGGTCAGTCTTTTCCAATCAGTCACACATTGGACCACAGAGTTACCAGAGGAAGTCAAACCAAAGCCTACAGTACCTTGTAATTTAGTCAATGAATCATTCCTGACATCAACAATCAACAGCTCTCGATTATTTATCATTCAAAGCAAAAACACTGCTCAACAAGACTCTCACAATATGTTGCTTTCCTTCCTGTAGAAACCTCCCACAGAGCACATGTACAGCCCTCCTCTCTTAGACCCATTTCACAACGCTGGGATATCAAGGACTTCATGATCAATGAACTGTGTGCCAGAACAAGACAGAGACACAGCAAATGTGGCACATAGTACCAGAGGGGCCACAGATGGGATATTTACTGGCATTTGCTAAGTTTGTGTTCAACATATAACATGTGTTGTGTACTAATTATTTTGGGACACACCAAACTCTGCAGCCCCCACCCCACTATCTTTATCTCTCTCTCACACACACCATCCCATAGGCTTTAAAACACAGCTGTGCTTTATTATTGCCAATTGGTGTAAAGCATTAGCCTGCCTTACAGCTGATGAAGGGAAGTCACTATCAGTTTAGCTTCTTAGAGCTTCTCAGAGGGTGCTTTGCCAGCTTTCCTGACTTACTTGAAGGTTACTGCTGCCACCTAGAGTTAGATTCAAGATTCAAGATTCAAGAACTTTATTTGTCACATACACATACAGGATGTATAGTGCAATGAAAGTGGCAATGCTTGCGGGATTGTGCAAAAAACAACAACAGTATATACAATATAAAGAGCAGCAATATTTACAGTAAAAAGTAAAAAGAAGCAACCCTATTTATAATTTATTAAGAATATAAATAAAAACGTATGAAAAACATGTGAAAAATATATAAATATGTGTAGTCACTATATGTATATATGTGTGTGTGTGTGTGTGTGTGTGTGTAATGTGTGTGTGTGTGTGTGTGTGTGTGCATAAGATAGATCACTTGAGCTAATCTGTGTCACTTTTTTGGGGGAATTTCAGACAGAATACACCCAAAATGTAAGGTGAAATACATTCAGGATTGGGGCTTTAAGTTAGCCAGTAAGTCTGGCAGCTTATGTAGGGTTTCATTCCAAACTGCTATCAGTTTAGTCCATTTTGAAAAAAACAATTACAGTCAATACAGAAAACAAATGATTCAGTTCTTTTTGAAGTTGATAGTGACCCATGATTATTTTCAAATAGGAGCATCAGTGCATATCATGTTTTGGCATGAAATTCTTCATATATTCACTTCGGTTCTTGAATTTTTTACTAGCATTTTGGAGCTTTCTTCAGCCTTCAAAACGTCTGTAGTCAAGGGTTTACAGACATTACAAATTATTTATATATTTATTATTTGTTAGTTCCACAAAACATGTACACAATATGTTACAAACATTGACACATTTTTTTGCTTTTTGTACACATAGGTGACATTCATTCAAAATATAGCTGTTGACAACAGATATATGTAAGTATGTACAAAATATATTTTAGCCACTCAAAATATGACATTATCATATTTTGAATTAATGTCGTGTATAAATACAGTTTGGCATGAACCATTTATGAAAATTACCAAAATTCAATATATCAACAGAATAGGCAAGTTCCGCGTGTATGCTGCATTCATGTACTAAGGAAATCATCGTAATTACTATAAAGCTAACATGAACGACCCAACAAACCGAAAAATACGACTGGGAAAACAGTCGTATTGATATGCAAGATATGGCGTTGATGAGGCGAAGTTCATGTAAGCCATGCCAACAATTTATGGTAAAAGTGAGAGAAAAACATAACATTTGGGTTACAAATTAATCGCAACCCCATTTTATGCCAGACGCACGTTTTCTCCTGTTCATACTGCCGCTGCAGCACGAAGGAAGTCTTTGCCTTGAGTTTAAAAATGAAACAACAGTCACATAAAAATACTTTTGTTGTACCATTTTTTTATGATTTCTGAAGTCGGACGAGTAGCTTACGAGGAGCATTTGAAGGCAGCAAAGAAGGGGCGGTCTCTAAACAGTTTTCAGGAAACTGGTGAGAAAACAAAACTAACATTAACCAATTTGACAGCAATAGTGGGCTAGTCCAGTTTTCGTCGCCTTCACAGGACGGATTAGTTTTGTGACAGAAAATGGAGAGCGGTGCCTACGGGGCCTCACTGGCAGGCGGTGCCTTTGATTTCACTAATTTTATAAAACAACCTCAAACCATACTGCGCTTCTTGAGCTGGGTAAGTGATTCCATGGAAAGTGACGAACGCAAGTTAGCAAACGTTAGCCAACTGTCACATTGTACTAGCAGCGTTATTAACAGATGTGACCTTGCGCACATCTAGCCATGTCGGTGAGACAGCTTGTTTGCAGCCAACGCAGAATAGGAAGTCAGTGTTAGGTTGCAATCTAAAGTAAATTCAGAAAGTAATAATGGTAAAATGAATGCGTTTCCTTTAGCTTTCGGCTAATGTTAGCTAGCACGTCCGTTGCTGTGTCACCGCACTACCTTCCCCACCTGTTGAACTGCTGGCGGAGGCTGATGGACGTGTATTTGGTTGGTTTTGTTTACGTTGCTTTCTGATGTGGAAACTAAAACCGACACAATTTGTATCACAGTGATATGTGCTACCATATGCCATATATACCGTATCCTTTTTGGAATGTTTCTATATTTATTTGTGTATTATTTTGCGACTGGTCCAGCGTCGCGTCATTGGTAGCCAAGTAGACTAGGAAAGTACTAGGGGTTTTCTCATGCCGTGTGAATCATGTGATGAGCATCATGCCCTTTCCCCAATTGTAATATAATCATATTCTCTCTCTCTCTCTCTCTCTCTCTCTCTCTCTCTCTCTCTCATATATATATATTTATATATAAACTTGTTTGCAGATATTTTCCATTGTGGTTTTTGCAACTATCACGGGAGAAGGCTATTACAACACAGCAGAACGGGGAGAAATTATGTGTATATTCAACAAAAACGACAGTGCCTGCAGTTATGGTGTGGGAATTGGAGTTCTGGCCTTCCTGGCATGTGTAGTCTTCATCATATTGGATGCCTACTTCCCACAGATCAGCAGTGCCAAAGAGAGAAAGTACATTGTTATTGGAGATTTGGCTTTCTCTGGTGAGTCAGATTTTATTGTAGGCTGCAAGTAGAATAAACTGTGAAGAAATCCACTCGAAAACAGAAATACCATGTTATTTTTCTTATGAGCAAACTATTCAAAACTTTAACAAGAACATATGATTTCGGTCACCAAAATCACATCTCAATCTAGAGATATTTCAATAGTTTAAATCTGACAGTAATAGTTTAAACAGCTTGAACTGCTTTTGCAACAATGTTTTGTCAATTTCCATCTTGGTGGGTAGGACCTTGGACCCTCCTGTGGTTCATCTGTTTCTGTGTCCTGGCCAACCAATGGTCCAACACCACTGACACCACTGGTATTCCTAGTGATGCTGCTCGAGCTGTCGTGGCTTTCTCTTTCTTCTCCATTATCACCTGGGTGAGCCTCTTCTCGTTTCCTCCCGTGACCAGCATTTGACTAGCAAAATGACATGGACTTGATAACCTGTTCACCTCAGAAATTCACTGACTGGTTATATGCCTCTTCTTTCAACAGGCTATGTTGACTTACTTTGCCTATAGAAGATATCGCCAAGGTGTGAGTGACTTTGACCAGGACTACAGAGACCCAGCCAATGACCACAGTACTCCATACCCCCCCACCGTATACCCCAGTAGTGGTCCAGAGGGCTACCAGCAGTCACCTTTCAGCCATAGTCAGGAGCGTCCTGGAGAATACCAGCCTCCAGTATACTAAAGGACTGGGATCCTGTTACATGAAACTGACAGCAGATTTTTTTAAATAAAGAACTTGCCAATGGTTCATTTACAATTTGGACTGTTCTCTGCACTCCCATTTTGATTTTCTTCCTGCAAAAAAGCTTTGATTGCGCTTTGCATATTGAAGGGTGCACTGATCTGTTTTTAGTTTGTATCATTATTTTTATTTGTTGTTTGATGGCTATTTGCTGCATTGTACAATCCACAAGGAAAGCACCTGATAGAGCAGGTGAAAACTGAGAATATATTGTGTTAGAATGAGATTGGCCTGGGAAGAGACATGATGACACTGTGCCATGGGTATCTCTACACCAAAACAGTCATAGTTATTTTGTTCCCCCTTTTTGTTTTATTTTTCACAGAAATGTTTTTGAGTGCAGTTATTTGAGAGCTGTTAATATCCAAGCACTAATTCTCAAGTAGAATAGGATATATTTTGTTGCAGGGGAAACTGCTTTGCATTGCTAAACAATATACATTTTTTCATGAACCCCACTGTCTAGTGCATGGAAATATGCTTTTATAAAACAATTCAACAGCCATAATTCTGGTGTATGCTTCCACAGAAATACTTATACTTATAATAATGAGCACTGTTTTATTTTTAACAAACCCATACATTATTTAATCAATGGGTGCATTGAAATTCTTCCCTCAAAAACTACTGTACTGCCATAGTTTTTATAATTAACCACTGAACCTTAAAGAGCTTTTGTGCACTGAAAAGTACATGGGACAGTTGATTGCATATCTGTAATGCAATCTAAGATGGTTTATTAAAAAGTGTTTCAATTAGATACTACAATTAAGTGTATATAAGGGTGTATTTATTTTGTATTCAGGTGGCCCAACCTAGACCGTGACCTTTATATCTGCTACCTCTGCAAATGTTAAATGTGCCTGCAAGAGTTTGGCAATTATACAATTTTAATGTGTTTTTGTCCAATACAGTAAACCTTTATGCCAAAATCTGATTTCAGGAAATCACTAATAATATTGTATATTGAAATACAAAGATACTTACCTAATCCTTTCTATCATGGCGATTCACTGTATGACAATCATACCATCAGGACTTTTTTTTCCTCCCACCCTGTAAATTGTGCCTAGAGATGTATTGCGATCCCATTGGAAAATTGTGAGGCTTTAGAATAATCCTCCACAAAGTGCCTTGTACAGTATACTGTATATCATAGTAACAAGGGGTCTGCCAAATAAAGATTTTTCATGTTTTGAAACTTTGGCTCAACCACGTTTTATATCCTGCATTACAGTTTGGACAGGACTTTCCGTAGGGGTGTGTTCATTTGGCAAATATTTGAACAGTGATTGTACTGGTGTATGTGAAGGAACAATGTCTGTATATGCCTGTGTAAAGTGAATAAGCTAGTTATAGTAGCATATTGTCACATATATCCCCAGACTGTCTTGCAGAAACAAATTTAGTTGAGTTGCTGATTTTTATTTATTTAAATCAGTAAAAACAAGTGAATTTAGTAGGTTCTCCTGTTCTCCTGTTGCATAGTATGGTGATGTCTGATGTCAGTTATACTAATTCATGATTGGTCTTGTATAACTGCTTTAAACTCGTGCTTCTGCGACTCGAGTATGACAGCAAACGTACCACTTTGACTTCGGTATGTCGTTCGCGTAAACTCATGGTTAGTATATTTCCGACAGTACCTGAAGGCAGCATTTGATTTGACAAACCCTCGTTTCACCCAGCGTGCGCAAAGCAGTGCGTGACGTCAGCGTCATCATCACATACAGGAAGTAACGATCGGTTGTCTAGTAAATGAACGGAGGCAGGATAGGAGACGCGAAGCAGGAAGCAATACAATGTCGTCGCAACTACAACCACCATCGGAATTACAGCTGAAGGTCTAACATCCACAGTAAGTACGAAGTAAGCTAAGAGGTTGGTAAACTGGAAAACTGCAACAGGAGGCGTTTCTGTTGGGCCGCTACGTGCCGTGATCTGTGATGCCATCTCTATCTCTATCCTTACCGAGAGAGAGAGAGAGAGAGAGAGAGAGAGAGAGAGAGAAAATTCAGGTTATAAACTAATAAACAGGTTAAACCTAATACCAGTCCACTCACTTTCCCCATTATTTTGTTTGCTCCCTTTATTTTGAGCTCAGTGGTTGAATTATTTATAAATCAGTGGCCCATGGATATTATAGTATTATAGCATGCTTGGTACAGAAGGAATGTCCCTCTTGTTCATCCCACCATGCCCTACAGCACTGAGACAACTATTTATAGGCTTGACACCTAAATGCTCTCTTCAAATGGTGTGCCTTGACACCCAGAGATGCGGGGACAGTTAAACTTATGGACAAAGCCATCCATATATATATATTCTCTCATTGTGCTATATTCTAAGGTGTGAAATAAAAGTCAAACTAAGCTTTTCTTCATTTTGCTGGACATCCCCCTGGATCCCCCTGCAAGTACTCCTGGTGGTCCCCGGACCCCACTTTGGGAACCACTGGTCTGGAGAATCTTAGAAGGGGCTGGTTAACTGATTGACAGTTCATGCACATTTATCACAAAAAGCTCCCCCTCTGACGTGGTCACCAGATTGATCCACCCAGAAGCACTGATTGCATCACAGGAACATGTGGTATGTGGTATGTGGGTTTGAAGTTGTGAATGAAATTTGTTTGTAATGGACTTCTGTATAGCCTACTAGATTAGTGACTTTTCACCTGTAGTGCAGGTAGATGTTCTGAGCAGGTAGGAACAATTTTATCCTGAATCTGGCTGCTGGATTGCACAGCTGTGTGTGTAACCTGGCCTCACAAAGATGAAGGAGAGCCTGTTGAGTTATGTAGACAGCGTGAGAGGTTTGCCCCTTTGGACTTGATCATAATCCTCTCAAGTCTAGTTAAAGTTCACAACCATGGTTATAACCCTTAGTCAGGCCAATAATCTTTCAGTAGAAAAAGACCTCCATGCTGAGTGTAGTAGTCTGCTATAAGGATAATTTGTTGAGATGACAGTGGCTCAGCACTCTGGCAGAAGGAGACGAAGGGGTAGGCCTGTTGGACTCTCTTGATTCAGTGGCGGCTAATCTGGATTGTACGGTTAATTTAGGGGCTCTGTGGAGACAATCTTTGCAAAATGTTCTTCTTGTTCCCCTGTCTCTCTTGTTGACCTTTCTGTTCCATTTGCGTCACGTTATGTTGTATTGTACTCAATTGGAATTTGGTGAATGAAAAACAATGTCTTTTAGTTAATTTGTTTCAAGCCGCTGTGGGTATATTTTGGAGAGGATAGTTTCAGAGCACGGGCCCTGATGTTGCTGCCATAATGGACTGCTGTTTGGCTTGGGGCCCTCTTATGAAAGAGCCTTTCAGCAGAGGCGAATGCCCCTGCTCTCTTTCAGAGAAATGCAGCCATGTTTAAGCCACAGAGTGTGAAGCTCCTCCGGCTGGATTTAGAGGTCACTGCAATTTTGTTGAGGGGGGAACACTAGGCTATGTAGTCTGGTGTTCCTTCAAGTCCCTACAACATGTAATAGGCTTCGCAACTACTCCTCATTTGTTCAAGTGAATAGGCCTGTTGTCTGTTGTTTTCTTTCCTATTTGCTATCTTGAACTATCCTCCCTAGACAAATGACAATTGTGACTTGTTTGCGTTGCATAAGCCGGAGGTTGTGTATTTCCTGATTTACCTGTTCACATCCACTGTCCATTCAAATACTGAACTGGCCCCTCCCAGCCTCCACGTTGACATCGCACGCTGGCCTCACACCTAACCTGAAGCTGGGCGTCTCCCTGCTTCTTGTCATGCCATAGAGTTTAGCTGGGCACACACTTACTTAGCTTTGTATGAGCTCAGAATTTTCATTGCTATTTAAAATAGCAATGATCATAGACTGATATGAAATCTGCAGGGGTGTTTTTCTGCCATCCGGACCAAGGGGTTGACTTGTAAGCAAGGAGTCTTTTCATAGAAACTATGTGAGCAAAATTCATTTGGGCTTCATGTCTTTAGTGTTGGAATATTGTAGATTGAACTACTACTGTCTTTGTCTTTAACCAACTTAAATATTATTTTACTTCTTAGCTAATGTTTCATAAAGGTAATATCCTAGAGATTATTGTCACATATATAATGGTGTGTTGTATGTCATCCTTGTTAGTCCTTACATATAAGTCTAGTATTGTACTCTTACTTTGCTTTGCAGTATGTTGTTTTGTAGTTTTGCAGTTTGCCAGTGGGCTACGCCTTGGAAGAAAGTCCTCCTCCAAGACTGGAACAAGACTTCCAAGCAAGTCATTTGTTCACAAGGCAAAGCATCCATAACAATCGCTTCATGCCAATTGAAAAACACACTATTTTTTGATATCCCCACCCTGAGTCACCCGCTGTACACCTCAACTTAATTTTGACTGGGACTGCAGCTGGCGAAAATAACCAGAAATCACTTATAGAGATGGAGTGCATTCAAGAGATTGTTTTTAAACATTTGAACAGGTGAAAATGGTTTTACATTTGCATTTTGTAAACGTGAGAACAAAATGTAACTGCATTTTGAGTTATAATCAATGTAGACTATAGGCTACTTAAATATTATATCAATGAGTCAATCAATCAGTCCAGTTGGGACATCAGCTCTCTGCTGTGACCTTCTTTT
>CABFOQ010032171.1:83665-94396 GCA_900660455.1 Gephyroberyx darwinii
CCCTCCCTCTTTCCATAGGTCCCTCCAGGACTCCGACCCCCATGCCTGCTTCCCCAGGCTACACTGGACTGGAGCAGAATGATCCCATGAACTCTCTGCGTATCTCTGTAGGAGGCCTCCCAATGTTGGCTTCCATGGCCAACACCACTGACCCTCGTTTCCGCCTCAAGTGGAAGCCCATCGTGGTGGTGGCAGGTGCCCTGGCCTTCGTGCTCCTGCTCTTAATGCACCTGAGCCCAGGGTTACACTCCCGCCCCTACAGCCCAAACAGCTGGAGATCCAGCCGCACCGGCCCCAAGCAGGCCGAGTCCCGTTACAATGACACTTACCCCCTCAGTCCCCCAGAGCGCACACCACAGGGTACCCGCTACCGCATTGGGGTTATTGCCGACCTGGACACAAACTCTCTCAGTGACAAGAAGCTGACGTGGTTCAGCTACATGCGGCGGGGCTACCTGTTGGTGTCCCAGAGTGGCGACAAGGTGGCAGTGGAATGGGACACGGACAGGGTGCTGCTGGAAAGCCACCTGGCAGAGAAGGGGAGGGGCATGGAGCTCTCTGAGCTGGTGGTGTTCAACGGGAAGCTCTACAGTGTTGATGATAGAACGGGCGTAGTCTACCACATCGATGGTGACACCGCTGTGCCCTGGGTCATCTTGCCCGATGGCGATGGCAGTGTTGCCAAAGGTTGGTGTTGCCCTGGTCTTATATGTCCCGTAATTCCAAAGTACTGAAGTTGTAGTAATAGCGCCGAATTGAGACAGTGCCCTCTAAAATTGTTACTTATGAGCTTTTCTTCTCATAGGGTTCAAAGCAGAGTGGCTGGCAGTGAAGGATGAGCACCTATATGTCGGCGGTCTGGGGAAGGAGTGGACCACCACCGCAGGGGAGTTTGTCAACAACAACCCAGAGTGGGTGAAAGTAGTGGGCTACAGAGGGGATGTTCAACACGAGAACTGGGTGCCCAAGTACAACTTCTTGAAGTCTGCTGCAGGGATAGGACCTCCAGGTGAAGATGTTTAGCCTGAGTTTCATCCTGTTTGCAGGCTCTGCGGCGTTCCTAGCTTCACTCCCCTAAACCGCTAACATTCAAACCGCCTGCCACCGATGTCATTTGATGAAGTGACTTCGTAGATCGTCATGGCAGCACACGCCACACGCCATTTTTCAGCTCAGAAACAGTGTCGATTAGCAATAACAGAAGTAATGGCAGAGTCAATAGTTCCTTCAGAGTCAGCCATGTTGACCATGATGATGCCGCAATATTGTTAACCAATCACCAATGTCTTTTATGCCTATCTAATGGTTTCCCTATCTTCTGTATTTGAACACAACTTTACTCTTCTGTATATTTTTGTGTATCTCCACAGGTTACCTTATCCATGAGTCAGCAGCGTGGAGCGATACTCTGCAGCGCTGGTTTTTCCTCCCGCGCCGCGCTAGCACAGAGCGCTATGAGGAGACGGCGGATGAGCATCGCGCCACAAACCTTGTCCTGAGCTGCTCACCGGACTTCAAAGACATCATTGTAAGCCACGTGGGTCCGCATAACCCCACCCACGGTTTCTCCTCCTTCAAGTTTGTCCCCAATACAGATGACCAGATCATCCTGGCACTGAAGTCGGAGGAAGATGCCGGGAAGATTGCTACATACATCATGGCCTTTACACTAGACGGACGCATCCTTTTACCTGAAACCAAGATTGGGGACGTGAAATACGAGGGCTTGGAGTTCATTTAGAAGTGTAGGAGACTCACTCCCCCTTGAGGCCACTGCACTGTGGTTCTGTGTTGTTCACAATCCAGTCACTGTTGAAGTGACTCCCATCCTGCATAGTGACTTTGTGAAACACACACTTCACCCCCTCAAAGGATCTCTTTCAATGCAATTAAAAGAACTAAGGTCTGAGACTGTAAAGTACGATCCTTTTTATGGGTGTTGAGATAGTGCTAACCAGAACAAACGATGCCAGCATGTTTTGTTGTTGGTCGTCCCCTTCCCAGGCCAAATGTGGCCCTCGAAAGTACTGTAGCCTTTGTTATAATGAATGTACAAAAGATTTATTAATCAAGAGACTGTGATTTTTTTAAAAGTATAAATATACTTATAACATGCACATACTGTACACTCAAAAGATGTTGGATATGGTTGGGGAGGTAGAGGTCAAAGGCTTTTCTTCTTTTGCTTTGTGTCAAATGTTATACTGTATACACCAAACATGTTACCTTCAGTGGAATCACTAAAGGCCTGCTTTTAGTCTTCATTTAAAAAAAAAAAATCAACATTATCTGAAGGAATATTTGGTGAACGATGATTCATATGTAACTTTTTTTTGTAAGTCGGTTTAGTAAAATCTCTCTTACTACTTTGTGAGTCTTTATTTCTTTTGGGTGGGGATCTGGGAAACCAACTAGGTCAAACAGACTGGAGACTGTCTGTTTCACCCCAGCGAAAATTTGATATCAACGTGGAGGGGACAATTACATTACATTTTCTTAAGAGCAATTCCTGAGGGGGACACCAAAAGTAGTGCTGTAACACATAGCCTACGTTGTAATATGTTAAATGTATATTGAAGAACCACAATTACTTGCATTGCTAGCTTCTTATTGACTCGAATTCAAACAGCTGTAATAACTGGAGGTGAACCGCCAAAGACCAGTGGATCAAACCATTGTGAGACAAAGGGAGGGGGGTGGCAATCATTTGAAACTTAAAAACGTGCTATTATGTGTCTATAATCAGCACAAGTGCTTTCATTGCGAATTATTATTATTATTAAAATTACATAGTTATGTTTACAGTGATATATTGGTGGGAGGGGGGTTGGGGCGAATGACATTTTTCCCGGGATAGGGGGCATCTGTCCCTCCTGTCCCCCCGGGATTTCCACCTCAGCCTGGACCAAAAAGTTGTGCAACTGTCTGTTATTGTGAAACGAAACCTAAAGAAGGCTGGAGAAGTGAGAGTGATTGTGATCCCTGGGCCTTTATAAGGTGTGTGATTTTGTCACAGGTGTAAAGGGAGAACTACATTCAAAGAAGACTACTAAGAGGTGAGAAGTGGCTTCATTATAGGATTTCACATGATTGTATTTGCACCTTTTTTTTTTCACTCAATAATTGTCTTTAGTGTGTCATTTTTGGAGGGCGAGTATTCTAGCTGTGAGCTGGTGATTGGAAAATGACTGGTGTCACAGCTACTGTGCCCACCAACACTGCCGAAGTGCCCTTGAGCAAGGCACTTAACCCCAAAAACTGCTCCAGCTGCGCCTGTCCTCTGACCTGAGCTGTGTGTGGGGTGATAAATGTGTGTGTATTTAGTCAGGGGTGTGCGAAAAATGCTTTTCGTTGTCTCAGTACTTGTACAATGCAATGACAATAAAGTTGAATCTTAATCTTACATGTAATGCCAAATTGTAGAATAATGCAATACCTGAATATTAACTTGTTTTCTGTCTTCATGAAAGCACAGTAATGCAAAAGCTATCATGAATAACCTTTCATTGAATAAACTCACTGATGCATACTGTGTATAAAAATAATGTACAGTACGGTAGTGAGGTGAATGCTGTTCTCACATTGCCTCCTTTGGCCCTTGTTTGTCAGAGTCCCAAGCTGATGGTTAGAAATGCTGATACACGGAGTAACACACTCTCTGTGGCTTTTGCTGCTTCTTCATGTCTCTGGAATTGACTCTATAAAATTCAACCTATTCCGTAAGTCATCCCTGGGTGAGTCATCAAGTGTGAAACCTAATGAAATGTTTTTGAAATGTTTGAAGTATAGTTGAAATGAAACTAATCAATAACTAATTAATTCAAGGTAAATAGCCAGAATATTTGCTTAACCCATGGTGTCATGGCCGTGAGTGAGTAACTGTCTCTGTGTACACATACAGAGAGAATGGCTGAGGCACATGTACAGGACGGTGAAGTGAGGCTGGTAGGCTCCCAGACCGCCTCAGAGGGCCGTGTGGAGATCTACCATGATGGGAAGTGGGGGACAGTGTGTGACGATGCCTGGGACCTAGCTGAGGCCCAGGTGGTGTGTCGTCAGCTGCTCTTCCCTGGAGCCAAAGCTGCTGTCAATGGAGGGGCTTATGGAGAAGGTGCCCTCTACTTCCACTCGTCCCCCACCAGGGGGCAGTGAAATAATTTTGTTGGGATTTGAAGGCTTTGGTTCAGTCACCAAAAAATGCCCACTGCCTAATGTGTCCTTTATGACAACTAATAATTATTTCCTTTCATTTCACGTCCTAGGGTCTGGACCCATCTGGCTTGATGAGATGAGTTGTAAGGGTACAGAGAACCTCCTGTCCAGCTGTAATTTCGGAGGCTGGGCAGTAACTGACTGCACACACAAAGAGGATGCTGGAGTTATTTGTGAAGCAGGCATGTGTCCAAAATCTTACGAGGCAAAGGCCTCTTCATGCAGAACAAACTTCAGATCAAACTTTCACCCCAGCTATCTGTGATTGCTCTCTTTTAGGCTTGCATCCATGACCTATTGATAGAGTACATTCTCCTAATCCCATGCAATCCCTCTCCTTTCTAGACATGAATTTGACCATCAGTGATACTAGACACTCCCTGGACAACAGTCTGGGTCTGTCTGAGGAACTTGGCCAACTGTTTGATAGTGGAGATGGTTGTGACTTCCAGATCTTGGTCCAGAGCCCCACTGGGAACAGACAGGACGATGGGACCTTGGAGATAGTTGAGACAACAATCTGTGCACACAAAATTATCCTCTCACGATTTCCACGCTTCAATGCCTCAGAGGGGATTAGTAATATCTCTATCTATGTCAGCCAGTCTTGTCAACAGCATTTCACCTCCTTCATCAGGTAACCTGATATCACAGACATATGCTTTTTAATCACATCCGCTCTAATGCTGATATTTGTTACTAAAATCTGTTTAAAACACTAAAATAAATGTTGTAACAATCTGGTTCTTGATAGGTACATTTACACCCGCAAGACAGATGTGACCTTCTCCTCTGCACAGTGCCTCCACCAGATGGCCTCTAACTTTGGGGTGAAGCGGCTGATGGAGGACACAGGCCGCCTCTTCACCAAACTCCTCCCAGAGGACGTCACCTTCCACACCCAGGTCTCGCTCTATGAGTACTCAGTGGAAACTGGGGATCTGTTGCTCCAGGAGAACTCTCTCCAATACCTGGCCTGGAACTTCCAAAATCTGACCAGCTCCCCTGCTTGGAGCAGCCTCTCTGTGGAGCTTCTTGGAGCCCTTCTGTCTCGCTCAGACCTGGTGGTGCCAGATGAGTCCTTCCTGCTTCTGTCTCTGGAGAGGTGGATCTCAGAGAAGGGCAAATCGACCACTATGGAAAGTCAGGCCGACCTGTTGAGCCGCATCCGTTTTTGTATGATCCCTGCTGAGAAGCTTTATGATTTGCAGCTCACCTCCACACTCTACAACGCTCATCACGATCTGTATCGCGACAGCATGCTGAAAGCATTCCACTTTAATGTTCTGCTCTTCAGTACTCTGAAGAACAGCACAGCTTTTACGAGAGAAGACGATGATTACCAACCCAGGATCTACACAGCCGAGCCATGGAGTGCTGCTATTCAAAGCCAACCAAGCAATCCAGTTAGATTTGACCCGTACAATGGCAGGAATCATTATGGCTATGATTATCGACAGTATACCGACACCAGTCAGTCGTTCAGCACACCTGTCCACAATAGCATGATCTTTAAGGAAAAAATGATCCGCTGGGAGGCAAATGTCTTTAGGAGACAGCAGGACTGTTCAAACAGAGGTATCAGGTGTGAGTCGTTGCCTGCTGTAAGACTGACTGCCCAAAACAGCCTCAGCCAGTACCAGAGCAGCATTCGCTTTGGTAACCGGCTCCTGCTGATGTGCCAAGACAAGTACATCTGTCAGGTTCAGGACTTCAAGAACAACATGGCTTACATCTCTGCAAATAGTAGCCAGGCTCTACCCTATCCCTGTCCTAATGACCAGTACAGCTACTACTTTGTGGTGAGACCGGACTATATCTGATCCAATAGCAGTGCCTCAGATGTTACAAGGCTGCCTGCATGCTATTCTCCCATCAAAGCATATCCGTGTCATATTATTATTCAACAGACTGCAGCCAAATACTTGCAGTATTATTTGTATGAATGATTTTCTCATATAATTCTGTTGATTAGCTACAAAAGTATCTGCTAAGTGTGCTGTATTTCATGTCAGCTATGCTTTTCTGCCTCTTTAGTAAAGGCAAATGAATAAACTGGAATAAACCTCCTTTTCCACACTCAATCTCCATCTGTTTGAACCTTTCTTGTAAAATACTCAATTTGGGCCTCAAAGGGGCAACTGGTAAATAGAGATGAAAACTGGGAGTACTGGTACTGGGAGGACCAAAGTGTACTCTCTCCAAAGGTTTAGTCCAGTCCAAATGCAAGCAGTCCTGACTGATATGAACACTGGTGCTCAAAGTAAAATCTGTCAGCATGATGGCAGCCATGTCGATGCTGTCCAGCTCACTGAAGGAAAAGGGTTTGAGCACATTTATCATTAATGACGTGAAATTAAGCTCTGTGATAGAAGTATGCATTGAAAATAACTAAGTAATTCACTCAATGAAGTAACAGTTTATCTAGATCAAATTAGTAGGTTAGTTATATTTTATTTACATTATCGTCGTAGTACATTTTAGTGCATAACTTAGGTAATAATAGATAGATAGATAGATAGATAGATAGATAGATATATTTGGCACCATTTTAATTTGGGATCCATTAGTGATTTCCTCCCCATGAATCATGGAATCTTCCAGAAAGTATGGTGTCTACGCAGACAAGATACAAACCAACATGCCTGGACAGGTGGTTGAAACACAGCAATCACATGACAGAGTGACTCATTCTGAATTCTGTGGACACTGCACAAACAAGAGAAGATGATTGATGTTTTACTAAGATGATGTATTGAAGAATGATGAAGGAAGTTACTGGAATGTATGAAAGTATGAACCATTAACAATCTTGTGACATGCTGTGAATACTGACGTAAAGGAATGTATACTCATTTCCAGTTCAGGTATTTCGTAATGCTTTAACAGTACTAGGTATGACCTGTTCACCATATTTTCATCATTGCATCATTTTACACACAAACTGGTGAAATTCCGTGAAATTAGTTTTACGTGCTTTTAATTTTTATATTGACCATAATGTCAAGTGTTGCTCCAGACATCCTAGTCATGCTCTGGTATTGCAGTGGTACGGCAGAGGAAATGAGTGTGCTCTCATTTATCAGAGTAGCGTGGTTCTATTTCGTAAAAGTGAAAGTCCCAGCCGTGAACACCCAAGTTATTTAGTCATAGCTACAAAACTTCCATTACATGACATTACAGTTATTTAGCAGATGACTTACAATACAATAAGCATGAGAACTAGTCACTAGAAATCGTAAGTTCCTTTCCTTCCAAATAAGTGAAGCAAATAAACAAGAGCTGAGACAAATAAGTGAAGCCGGTTCAGTTCATTGAGAGTGCCTCTGGACATTAACCAGAAACACAGTGACTCACAACACATTGCGGGCAAGGTTGACCACTTTCCCCAAAGTCTCCGACGCAATCTTTCTCGCCCTCATCATTGTCCCTGAAGAGAAATCACTAACACTGATTCACTGTCTCTGATTATCACCAATAAAATAAGAATAGCTTTGCAGCTGAATGGAAAATTACGGGGAATTGTCTGTGGGCTGCGGCTAGCTCACATCAATGAATGAAAAAACAAAGATGGTGCGGAGGAGGGAGAGGCCAGGCAGCAGGGAATGGAAGGTGGAGGGCAAGGTGGTGGTCAGGTCACAACTGAGCCATTCTCCCCCCACGTGGGATGTAGGTATGCAACAGGGGAGAGGGGGTTGGAGTCAGAGGATGTGGGTCACTGCCACAGCACCCACCAGTTCCCACAATGAGCTTTTTTCTGTCTTGCTGGGCACTTCCTTTTGTGAGTATTCCTGGCCTTGCAAGTCTGTAATTTAGGGTATGGAGGTTCGACCATTTCTAAGCCCCTCTGGGCGTTTGTAGTGTATAATGTACACAGGGGAGCTGCTTACATTGCACTTCTTTGACAAATCCACCCTCTTTCTACAAATGAAAACCTTATGTTGATGCAATAATCCAGATCTAAATTGGTGAATAAAGCCGTGTTCAAAAGGCAGTGCAGTTTGTAGAATAGCCATCTAAGTCCAGACTGGTCACCTTGTCCTTGTCAACATGTCCATTGCAAAATTCTTGAAATTCTTTCCCATAATAAGAGGTTCACCCAAATCCCCTACTCGTCATATATCAAAGCCCTGCAGTCGAGGTGGGAGGTGGACTGCAATGTGTGTGGATCGGACTACCGCCCAGGAGCTGGGGACATGGCTGCGATCTGAGCAGAGCCCACCACATCAGTCAGCATCTCAAAGGAAGCAAACTGTTTTGACAGGGGGCGGCAGGCTTTGCCCAGAAATAGGCGTCTGCTGTTCGCCCGATGGCTTTGGCACACTGTGGAATGGAGACGAAAGCATATTTCTACAGATTTGATCTTGGATGTGTCACTTCCTTTCATCTGTCCCCAACTCCCACGCCCAACGTCTAGGCTGTCGTCCCTATCATGTCCTTTGTGTCCGGTAACGTCAACACCACTTTTGAGTCATACTGGTTTACAAAATGTTTAATTTTGGGAATTTTCCTATCTGATGGCATTTGTATTCTATAGCCATCCTGGCCACAGATGGCCTAATATGTAGTCCACCTCCCTGAAAACCCTCCTCTTCAAGAAACACTACCCTGTAGTTAGCTAACTTATTGAACTTTTACCTTAGCACTGGTTCTGCTCTTAGATGCTTGTTTAGGAAGGAAATGCACTTACGATTTCTGGTGACTAGTAGTTCTCTTGCCTACCCACATTAAATGCACTTATTGTAAGTCGCTGTGGATAACACCGTCTGCTAAATGACTGTAATGTCATGTAATTTAATGCAATATGTCTGAAGCTAAATGACCAAATAACCGTAGAAGACCATAAAAGACCAAATGCCCCTCCTATAAAAACAAGCTGGGGACGTTAGTCATTAGAGTGAGGGCATTAGAGGGTCCCATTTGCCTCTCTCCTCTTACCCTCTCCCTGCCTCTCTTTATACAGACATCAAGTAGCACAGACCTGTGGAAAAGCAACCAAGCAAAAATGCTAAACTATGGAAAAGAGTGGAAATATTTGCTGGAGAGCCCAGAAGACCGACAGCCAGTAGCCAAATATGATGTCAGGGAGCAAGGCAACCACAGCAGATACAGTCCTCTCTCCTCCATCCTCTTCATTATTCATCATCAGCCCTAATCGTTACAAACACCATGCCCTCACTGTGATCTCTCCTTCGGAGCCAGAAACAACAGGGAGATCCTCAGTTTCCTAAGGTGGTGTTGCAGTGCTGAACTTTCCAACAAAAGAGCTTTCCGTTTTTGTACATGAGTAAGGGATGACAAACTACCGAAGGATTTGACTACAGCATATTGTTTCTTCCAGAGAAGAGAGGAGGGTTTGGGTAGCTTACGCTAGGGGAATCGCCACCAGATTGAATCTATTAAGTTTTAAAGGATGATGTCACTTCTCTCCACTCCCCCGCTCCTTCTCTCTCTGCTTCCTTCTCCTTTAGTATTTTCATGTGTTGCGGTGTCTTTAATAGCTACTGAAATTGTGCTTGCATAGCATGCAAACCTAAATGCTCTCACTGAATTAACATCACAGAGGACCGAATTGCACTGTTTGTGCTGGGAACGACTCCACTGAAAATCACTTGAACTTGTAAAGCCTGCGCAAAGATGACATGGAGTCAGAAGAACCCGTGTCAGTATTTGTTGATGAATTATTATTATTATTAACGCTGTGTTGAAGGTAACAATCACATGGTAAACCAAAACAAAACAATAGCAACAACAACAAAATGCTTGAACTTTACAAAAAACTATAAGAAATAAAAATATCACAACAACAAACAAACTATATTTCTATGTCTATATTTCAACAAAACTATTAATCCGTTAGGTCCATATATGGATATTATAGGAATATTAAAGTGCCATAGGAGATTTTTTAAAAAGTATGTAAAAATAGTATGACAGTATAGTATAGTATACAGTGACAATAAACTCATGAGATGTACAAGTACCACAGACAAAGTACAAGTCCCCATAGGAAAATAACAGGAATGATACAGTGATTTTCCTTTACACATAATAGCTGTGCTGGGATGACATGAGCAAAGAACAGTTGGCTGTTGATCTTCAAGCTCTCTTGCCTCATTGCCATGATCCTCTTTTTTTTCTTCGTAGTAATAAAATGATGTGGCAGTGTAGTGACGTGAGGTGTATGTGTATGTGTGTGTGTGTGTGTGTGTGTGTGTGTGTGTGTGTGTGTGTATGTTTTACTACAGTTCTCATTTACGTAAGCAGAGGTTCCCAAAGGGTTCCAGGGGATCCCCAAGTAAAATGAGGGATCATTAACAGATAATGTGATAGGAATGGAGGTTTTTATACCACCTACAGTATAAACCGTTGTCCACCAGCTATCAGCTAAAATCTCCCTGGTTAGGTTTAGGTTTGAGAAGATTTCATCTTCTCAAACCTAAACCTAACCAGATCCATCTGGGGAGATTTTAGCTGATAATAATGATCTTATCTTTTTTTTTTTTTTTTTTTTGGGAG
>CABFOQ010032179.1:0-13121 GCA_900660455.1 Gephyroberyx darwinii
CCCCACTGGCCCAGCACCTGCCTGCAGATCACCAGACCCTGCCGCACCATATGCCTGCACTGGGGGCCTCCGTGCAGAGGCTCCATCAGCATGAGATGCTGCAGAGGATGGAGGTCCAGAGGCGCAGGATGATGCAGCACCCCACGTGAGTACTGCCACTACCTCGCTACCTTGTTTTGATCACCCAAGCGTTTATAAGCTTTTCTTTGATGAATCGGTATTCTCCTTTCGTTACAGACGAGCACATGAGCGTCCTCCTCCACACCCCCACAGAATGCACCCCAACTACGGCCATGGGCACCACATCCACGTGCCACAGACCATGTCATCCCACCCTCGCCAGCCTGAGCAGAGGACAGCTTGGTCAGTATCAAAAGCAGGGAGACCTGGTGGATGAATGACTCGTTTTCAAGCTCTTTGGCTGAATATCAGCAAATCCAACATCACGTCAGTTTCGAAGTGACGGTTGCTTGGTGTGATTTTCACCCGTGGTAGAGATACATTTGATATTATAATGATGACTGACTGCTATTTATGTTTTTGTCAATAGGGAGCTGGGCATAGAGGCTGGAGTGACTGTGGCACCGTACCCTTCAGGGCACCTGCACCCCCACCTGCCCCACTACCACCCTCCCCCTAGACTGCACCACTTCCCCATCCCCTTCATGGTGAGAGAAACACTGAGCACACATGCATAATATTAGCATACATGAGAAAGAATCACTTTTATTTGAAGTCTGGTGTAGATTAATGATGTTAGGCCCTTATTTATAACATCAGTTATTTCAAGGATGGTTTGGTGAACCACATGAATAATGCATTAGCAATTAATAGCGGCTCATCAGGCATTTCAAGTGAACACTCAACAAACCCAGAAGCCTTGAGACAGACCGTGCACATATAGTTGACAGTTTCCTGATGCTATTGCATTTCCCATGGTCGTCCCCAAAGCGTCCAAACGTTAGTAGTGTTATAAGAATCAGTGCTCCAACCATCCGGGCATCTGCACAACCTGACATAAAGTCAGAATACTGTTGGGATTTTCAGCTTATTAGATGTGTATAGTTCACCATCCAGTGCTCACCACAGCCAGCGTGATCACCACAACTCCCAGGGAGCGTTCTGATAAACATGCTAGGCAGAGTTAGTTTGGATTTATGGACATAAATATGTGACCATCATCATATCTGCCATATGAAGCCATTCAGAAGTCTCTCTAATATTTTTCTAAGAAAAAAACCCATTGGTTTCATGAAGGCCACCAACAATGCTTAACCGGAAAAGCTGTGTGTAAAGTATGTTTCACACATATTTGTAATTTAAGAATATTCTTCAAATATAGTGATAAGACATAGCTGACCGCCATATTGCCCAGCCACTATCAGCATCCATTATACTGAACATTGAGCGAAATCTTCAAATCCAGTCAAGAAAATAAGGTCTGCAAAAAGTATGAAATTTTGAACGTAAAATGTGTAGGAACCCTGCAGAAGGCTTGAGTGAAATCACTTATGATGGTAAATTCATTTTGAGCATGGCCCATGAAAGCAGTTAGCCAGTGGTGGCCACTAAGGAAATGTCGTCCCACAGTTACCTGAGCTAAACGTTATGTTTTTGAATTGTTTGCATCTTCCCTCATAGCACACTGGCATATCTGAAGTGACCTACCCGCACATTCGGTACATCTCATCTAGAATGACTGGCTTTGGAAGAACTTATGAGGTAAGGTTTTTTCAAACTGCATCTGTTACGTTTGCCGATGTGTTTGTATCTGTTCCAGTACATGTGTCTTCATCACCACGACTGATCATTGTCTCAATCTGAAGCGTGATATAATATAGTAGAAGTTCATACAATGAAAATGAAAATGACATGTAAAACACTGCATTGCACTGAAAAAAACTCTTATTTAACACCCTCTTGGTTTGTGGTTGCTTCATTTCCCCTACCACAGAGGGGCCAACAGCTTGTTGGCTCAGTGGGTGAAATCACCACAACCCTCAGGGTGCACAAGTGCTTTCTGGACTTACTTACTACTAGTAGTAATAGAAATTGTACAAATTTTTGCAATTCGATAAAATTTGTCACATCGGGCAGTGCAGTCATATTGTTTATTGTATATATTTATATATATTGTATTTACATTAAAAAGTCTTACCTTAGTAAGTCCTACCTATTTGCAGATTGTGTCACAGAGTTTCACAACTAAATTGGAGGGGATTGTTGAATTAACTCTGTAGTCTGTAAAAAAAAAAAAAAAAAAAGCATCCATGCAGAAGTAGATGTGGCCAAGGGAAAAGCAAAAGCTGTGTATGTTTGCGTGTGTTTGTGTGTTAGTTGAGCTCAGTCTCACGGTGGGTCTGGTATTCTACTCTTTCTATTCAGGATCTGCTGCATTTAGAGGAAAGATTGGGGACTGTGAACCGAGGAGCCTCTCAGGGAACCATAGAGAGGTGCACTTACCCACACAAGTACAAAAAGGTGAGAACATGCATGTGTGCAAGTGTGTAGCTAACTGTGTTTGCATAAGTGGGTGTACATGACCAAGTTATTTTATGGAGTTTGTAGATAAAGATTTTTGCATGTCTGTAACAATTTATTCTGGGACAGAGTGCGCAGTGGTCTTTTGTGCTCGTTTAAAAAGACTGATGTATTGCCAGCATTTAGCCAAATACTGTAGTGTCCTTTATCAGAGATTGCAGCTATAAAGACATTGTTGGGGAAAGATTTCCATAGAGATTTCCAAATGTATCTAAATAAGCAATCTAACACCCTGCCACCCAATACAGAAGGTGTTGGAGAGAGACATTGACGAACAGTTAACCTCTGAAGCATGGGCATCTATTGGGAAAAATATGCACGCAACCCCAGAATCGGTGAGAAATAAATGAACAAATCAATTTGGAATTTGCAATGTCTCTGCTCACATGTACAGTAGATGTTAGTGTTAGTCTTGGGGGCCAGGGAATTCGGCTCTAGAATAATATTTACTTCTTTTCTGTAGAGACGACAGATAGTTGTTCTGTTGACAGGACAAAATGACCATTCTCTCTGTCCATAAGGAAATATAATGTTTGTTTGTGTTGAAATCATTGTTCTATACATAGTAACCCCTGTATAGACCATATTATGTGGTCATTCAACATAGTTTGTATTTGTAAAGCTAACACAGTGTTTTAGTTTAGCAATTTTAAGTATTTTACAAAAAATGACAATATATGCTCTTGGATTAACCCCCCATATGTAATGAGTCTGCTGAGGCAACTTTGCTGTTTGATGCTGCACGTCTAAAGTGATGTCTAATGTTTATCACAAACAGAGAAAGCTGCATGGTAAGCAAGACGAAGATGAGGGGGCAGATGAAGACACAGAGGAAAAATGTACCATCTGTCTGTCAATATTGGAGGAAGGGGAGGATGTCAGGTAAACGGCACCTCGCCTGGATGTTGGCATGCGTTTTTGCTTACAGTTGTGCATTTGCTCACTTATGCTTTCATGGGCTTGTCTATGCCGGCATGTGAAGCCAGACGTGGGATGTCAGGTATAGTTGCTCCATTCTGCCATTGTCTCTTGACAGGCTCTAGAGATTATTTTTCAAAACCCCAAAGTCTAGGAATTAACAGAAAAACCATCCCTAGTGCCTCAGACATCCTGGCCTCATGGAACAAGCAGGAGGATTCTCTGCCCTCTGTTGGTAAATTGGGTCTAGTAAACCCAAATGAATTATTTACAGAGCATTAACTGTATGCAGTTCAATGAGGTTGTTTTATATAAATGTGGAATTTCAACCAGAATTGTATCCAGTCTCTGTTGCCCTCAGATCTGCTGTGCTGTATTCAAAGGCCATGATGTCTGAAAAACACCTTTTTCATTTTTTGTTCTTGATTTAGAAACGGCTAAAAGATTTGAGGGCTCTCTTCTACTATGGAGCTCTGCTAGGAGTATGCCTTAAAAGCAAATCACATAGATAATCAGGCAGTAAATAATTATGGGACTAAAAAACTATTAAAATTTAAATCAATTCTAAAACTATGAAGCAGCAGCGTTGACGAAGTGGAGCAACTGAAACAGGACTAATGTGCTTCTTAACGCTCTCTCTGGTCTTCCTCAAGATTCAAGCAGAAGTGATACTGATATGTGTTGCATCTTTCGTTAGACCATGAGACGGGCACTGCAGTGTTCTTAGCCTGCAAGTAATTGTTCTGTATTTGTCTGGGATGGAACATTTCTGAAATGATAAGCAGATTTAGTGTAATTGCAAAGGTACGGCTCACCAACAGTTTTTAAGCACACCAACCTTCCTTCTTCTCTGTTTTCCACACCAGACGCCTACCATGTATGCACCTCTTCCATCAACTGTGTGTGGACCAGTGGCTCCTCACCAATAAGAAGTGCCCCATCTGCAGAGTGGACATTGAGGCGCAGTTGTCTGCTGAGAGTTGATGCTGTTTTTTTAACAACCCTTTTGTTGAATTTTCTTTTTTGTTGTTGATCATTTTAATTTTCTCTTCAGTACTGCAGTCAACCAAAGATGGCATGAATTACCTGCGCAGCTCTAATATGAGAAAAAAAAAACATCTGACAAAAAAGCATTGAGCCTTGAGTGCCAGCTATCACGTATTATTACAACAGCTAGAATTCTCCATTAAGGGTTTAAAATTTTATTGTATTTATAAAGCTTTATGTAGCTTTTGATTGTTTCCTCAAGTGTCATTTTTCGTTTTGTTTTCTGCATGTTTCCTTGCAATGCATTTCTTTGCACATATAACGTGGGCTTAACATGGCCTAACAACTTGCAGGTGAGGATAGCTGCTCTAGTAAAGAAGCATTTCTGTAAACCTAATGCCTTGCTTTACTGGAATAGAATGTCAACCTCTATTTTAAAAACATTGCAGGATTCATTTTTACCAATCATTGTATTGATTAGTTTATGTTTAGAAGATGTGGATTGTTAGTGAAAGACGTTTTTTAAGTAAATCAAGACATTCCTAACTAGGAAAATATGTTAACAGATCAGCTGCTGTATTAGTGCACACCCAGTATTTCTAGAGTGGAAATAAACTCCAATGTTCACCTCACTCCCAGAATATGCACATGCTTGGCTACCATTACACCTCTCTCCTGCACCTTCATTTGACAACACCATCAACAAGTCATCTGATGTATTTTAGAGAAAAAGAAAATGAATGTCACATCCCTCTCTTGACTGTTCTTTCTAAATTGAATGATTGTTGGGGTCTGCTGTGAATCTTGTCTGCGCTTTGTTGGGATTTATCCTTACAGACGGGCCCAAGATGGTCAGCTGGGTTCTACAAAGAGATCTCAGGTGCGCACATGTGTAACAATTCTCACATGGGCCTGCAGCCTGGGATGATCGGTCAGTTTGATACTGACAGCAGCATTGGCTTCATTATTTCTTTTTAATTTGGTCCCCGTCTCTTTGTTCAGATGGAAATACACAGCTCAATTTGGGATAATTTACTGTTTATTCTCACAATCCAAATCATCATTTTATCCACCCACTCTTTTGTCTCTCTGTTTGTAATTGCGCAGCAGTCTCCATTTTTGCTGCTGGGAAAAGGATAACACTAATACTCTTGACTAACTCACTTGCATAGACTTGCACAACAGAGAAAAAGGAGTGCAGTAGTGAATATGACGAAAAGTGCGCTGAGGCCATGTATTTCCACTCTGAATATATAGAAAAAGAAGAAGAAAACTAACATTTTGAATGGAGTGTTGGAATGCAGTACTTAAAGCAGGTATCCATGCATTCATTGACTTAATGGCACCAGGATCATATTCTGTGGGATTTATATTAGTTTTAAAAAAAAATAATATTAATAAACTTGGATAACTCTTTCTTGAGTCCTTTCCTTCTTTAAAAAGCAGACAGCTGTTGAGTGAATCTTTGGTTCTTAGATTAAAGAAATTGTGCTATTATGAAATGCCATAGCAAGCGTAGAGTAAAAATGTGTATTTTTGATGTTAATCTTGAAGAGTAGATTTATTGTGTAACCTCTGGTCACATGGACAAATAACTTCCTGTATTTGTAGGATGTATTCTGTATTGCAGTAATACTTCTGGAGCCTCAGCCTCTCCTGGATCAGATTCTTGCACTATTCCAGATCCTGTTTTCCCCCACTTGAGGTTAAATTTTCAACTTACTTTGTCCCAAAGGTGATTGGTTTCACAGCAAGTATTATAAATATCATATAAATACATAAGACAGACAAGCACAACAAACAATGGACTGTAAACGGACTAATAGGTGCTTCATAGGTAAGGAATTGTAGTTTCTTCTGGTATACTGTGTCTTTATAGTAGGGAGGAAGCTTGACAGGCATTGTAAAAGGTATGGAAGGGGGTGTAAGGTATAACGTATAATAATACTACTCAAACCATTTTCCAAGACATACAAATACAGCATGCTTCAGAAAAAGCAATGCAGATCAAGAGCCTACCTGGAAACTGCTCTATTTCTACACTGATGCAGAGGCACTTCCCAAAACACAAGCCTTACAGACACAAAGATTCAAAGGTCATGTAGGATGGGATAAGAGTATACTGAGGTCAGTTTTACCAAGTAAATTAGAAGTAGCTGTGTCTACACTTCAGACTGATGCAGTGGCTGATGTAACCAGTGGGTCAATACCGATAGATACCCATAATGGAGATGGAATCAAAAGACAAATGACTAAGAAGTGCAGCGCCTACTGCAGCCACAGGGTGGAAACCGCTCAGCAAGCTCAGTTGGCTCCTGGAATTGTGGAATATGGAGGCATCTGCATTAGATTCATAATTAGACCTATGATGTGCTGCCATGATCCCAAAACCTCAAGCAACTAAGGTCAATACACTAGGTGACATACGTGCTGAAATTCCTGGCAGCAGTAATTCATAGTAAACAAACAGTAATCAATTATATGCCTTACATTACAAATCTATGCATTACAAAATGCATAGATTTGTAATACTTCACATAATGTCTTGGTTTGTGAAGGTGAAGAAACAAAACACCTGAGTGATACAGGATTAGAGTGGCCACGCATCTGGGCAGACAGGAGACGCTACAGATTGGGAAATGTGAGCAAAGATGCCATCAAATTACAGTCCCATCAGAGATAGTCAGCAGCAGGACCTGACCTAGTATTGTGGTTCAATACACAGCAGGCTGTGTACTTTGTGGGGAGACGTAATAGATGAGGCATTATGAAAAGAAGAAGCTTAGATCTGAACTAGCAGCAGAAGCTGAACAGCGAGGCTGGAAAACCATGGTGTGCTCAGTGGAATTTGGTTGCTGTGGATTTTAACCACATACTGTATTATGCCAGTATACTAGGGGAGTGGGAATTTATAATTGAAGCTCGCATCAGACCATAAAGCTTCAGCAGCATCTGAAGACAAAGAGAAAGTGGCTCTGGCTGAACGGCACCAGAATAAAGAAATCCACCTCTGTCTAAGATAAATGGCTCGACATTTCCACAGGACCTGATGTTACTATCCTTGTGCTATTTGGGTGAGCACCTATATAGAAACTTGGCTTGTATGTAGAGTAAAGAAGTTGTGTGTGTGTGTGCAGTTACGTCATTGGGTTATCAAGTGGGGTTATCATCAGAGTGGTTTTGTTGAATTAGGCCCAAACACATCCAGAAGGCTCAACAGGAAGTTGTGGCATCCCAGCACCACCCTCCTCCTCACACACTCCCCTGCAGCTACACTTAGGCTTATATTTAGTTCATAACATTACAATCTCACTATTGGTCTACCAACAATAGGCTAATGGGATGGCCGACCCTGCTGGCTTGAATCAACCCACTCAGCAGCTGAGTAACTGGATTGCACCATCACTCAGAACTCAAAGGAACGGCTGACCCTGCTTCATTTATCACATGATTTTATAGATATTCATACACCATCCCATCCCATTAACCTATTACAATTAACCTCATGTTCCTCCAGCTTTCTCTATAGATGCTCACCTAAGATTAATGATACAAGGAATTGTCAAATCAGATATCAACTCAGTCCAGGAGAGGAAACTTTTGAAACAGTGGCGAAGGCACATGGATCTCTGATGATAACCATGTAGAGATGGTTGATCAAGTAATTTCATGGGTCCTCTTATAATAAATCAAAACACAAGCAATTAAATATACAATATTACATGCTTTATTAAAAGACTTATCTGCTATTTTTATATTGCACAAGGATGTCTTCACTCACCCAGGATCAAACCATCTTTGATGATGCTGAAGATCTATGACAGAAGTCCCAGCAGTTTTAATGACTAGAGCATAATGGGGTTATTTGATTTAAAAACCAAAATTACTAAGGAATGTGTAAGTATGCAAAAGCAGTGCAAAAGGTGTATAGAAAAAGTAGAGCAAAAGCAAAGGAAATTCTTTGTAGTTCCATGGAAAAATGTCAACAAAGATCTCATTCTTTTCTTTCACATGAAACAAGTTTGCACTTGAAACAAAAATCCATTCACCCTAGTCTGTGATAACCAACATTATTCTGACTGAGCTTAAAACAAAAACATCCCTACACGTATCAAAAGCAGAGAAAAAAATAGAATATTAAGATCTTTCAGGAGAAAATACACTAAAAATTAATTTAAATTTGAACAAGCAACAGACATATTCCTAGACATCAACAGATATACATACATGGATCTAAAATGCCTGTAAACAAATTATTCTCTTCAGCAACTAGGCGCATTGCTAGCTTGGCAATCTGTCCTTCATAAACTTGATTTACTGGCTGCGGCATGAAGTGATAATGTCTGTGTCCAAGGTAGTACCTATACCGATAAAGTGCTAATAAACCACAGACAGTATGCTCAGAATACAGTACACATGGACTTTATTCTGGGGCTAAGATACACTAGTCTGGAATGAAAACGATGGAAAATATGAAGGGGGCTTTTTAGTTTAGCTTTAGTTTAGTGTTCTCGTCTACCTGTCTTTTGTGATTGCATTTGTAGAACAGACCAATCCCAATTTATTTTGTTTTGGTGAGTGAAACCATTCCATTATGATACATGTTTTCAAATTGAAAGTATAACAAGAGTATAAAATCACAGTGTAATGAATGTCCATCCCCTGTAATTAGTTTTTGTTTTGTGTCAAAATAAATATTCCTGGTCAATAGCATCAATTTAATTTCCAACAATGAGATTGTGACTTCTTGACAACCATCTTTGATTCAGTAATCAAACTTCAACCATCGAAAATGACAAGATGAAAATAAAATCACAGCCTGGTCCCACAGATTATGCATACTTCATTTCAATGCTTCAAAATAGTTTAGCTCAAAACCTCAGCAAGGTGAAAATGACAGTAAAGAGAACATAGAAAGCTATAAATACAATAAATAGTTTTGTTCAGTACTCAAAGGGACTGTGGAGGAAACAGACCCTGGAGTCAAGCAGTCTTGTCTTCAAAACAGGGCCTCTTTTCAAGCCTGATATTCTTCTGGTCTAGCGTAACCCAAAGTCACATTCAGCCACTACAATGTGGTAGTGGAGGACATGAGAGTTTCTCTCCATAAGATCTCTCACAATGGTTCTCTCTCTCTTTTGTTGATTGTAAGCTCCACCCCCTCCTTTGAGAGAGTCAGTAGGGATGCATGCTCTCCTCCTTGTGCCAAACAAATCAACTGGCAGCTCCTAGATCTTGCTGACGTAGTTGTTGGGGAAAAGTCCCTGCTTTCCACGAAGTCTTCCTGTCCACCATCCAGACACATCTGATCAACAGAAAGGACTAGTTAGGGTCCACATTTCATATTGAGCTCCCACATAACTTCTTGACACAGCATAATGGTATGACTATAATGCTTGTGAAATTCAAGTCAATTCAATCTTGATAAACAGCTACTGCCACTGGATTATACCATGTTCATGATGATTGATGAAAAATAATCTAAATCACAGCAGATAAATGAATGTGTTATGTAGTAATATTTGTTTCTTGTCACATGCTTACCCTCCTTAATGACGTCAATAATGTCATCAGCATTGAAGCTGAGCTCATCTGTGTCCTGGGCATCATAGGCATACAAGGCTTTGCACTGGGGCACCTGGGGTTTGGGTTTGGGTGCAGGTTTGGGTCGCCCTCCTCCTGGCGGAGGCCTGCTGGCTGATGGTCTGTGGGCTCTGAGAAATAAAAAGAGGGAAACCACGGGACTGTTGGCATCTGTATGAAAAACCTTCTATAGTGTGGTGCTTAATAAAATACTCAGTTCACTATGTAGCAATGGCTGTGAAGTTAGAGCAGAAGCTGCATCCTTGCGAGTCAGTGTATTTCTATGATTTTTATGGAGTACATACATGATATGTGTGCGTGCTTAGTACTATAGGCCACACTGGAAAAACATGTGGCACACAGAGATAGGGCATAAACATATAAGAAATACATGTTTATGTTAGTGTTGTGTGCATGATGTTTCCCAGTTCATTTTAAGAGATGTTGTTCACTAATCAACCACAAGATGGCGATCAACTACTTGGTATCTATTTGCCAACACAAACAGACAGACAAAAAGTTCAAGTCTGCACATTTCATACAGCTGTTCCAGAATCAGTGTTATCGTTCAGGTCTTAATAAATCAGTCAGTTGTAGTCAGTGCTCTATACTTTTACTTGGTAAACCCTGTTGTATACTTCTAGTACACTATAAACTAAACACTGCAACAGTATAGTCTAACTATAGTCTAACATAGAATACTAAAATATACATTTTACACAGAGCTGTAGAGCGAATGAATACACAAAACCAGATGACGTTTGGTTTTTTTGCCACAACTGACATCACCCCAGTGTGGCACCCAGTAGTTTGCAGACAGTGGAATAATAGTTAGTGACTTTATAAATACGTTGCCATGTATTGAATAAAAACAATTCAATAGTTTTGAAAAGAGGCTAGGATTCACAATCCAAAGGACCAATGCTAGCATCTTACTGGGCTTTTTCCTTATTACAGGTAGAAATAAGGAATATTGTGTCCTCCAATCAGAAGATAGGCTTAGCCAGGGGGCAATTTGGGGATGTTGTGTATTAACATTGTAAATTTGTCCCTAGTGATTTAACATCATGGTCCCTTGTGATGTGAATGTGCTTGACTGTAACTTTTATCTTCATTTTTCATGAATCAGTAAAAAGGATCTCTGATGAAACCTTAGCTGGGAGAAGAAGTTCACATCAGGGACTCTCTTTACTGATTAAAAAATGAAAGCTGTCCCTTGCTAAGACAAATTGTTAAAGACATCAAAACAACAGGGGAAAGCAAAATGTTACTTGTATACCATCTGCCTTGTTGAATTTGAATGAATTGCCCAATGGATTTAGCCTTCTTCTGATTTCACCATTAGCTGTTAGGGAACTACAGTAGAAGCCAAGAGGAGGAGCATCAACATATCCTGCTACTGAGAGCTTCCCTAGTCCTGAACCACCACCCAAAACACTGCAAACACCCAAACTCACATTCCTCCATTTGAAGCTGTCCGTCTGTCTCCATTACTACAAAAGAATAAATTATCCAAATTATGCCAAATTATAGCAAGACATGTGTGTGTGTGTGTGTGTGTGTGTGTGTGTGTGTGTGTGTCTGTCTGTCTTGGTCCATGTGCACTTAACTGTTTGTAGTAGTGCATGTGAAGTGACACAACTGTACCATACTGACACAAACACATCCTCATACACTACCCAGTAGCCATACTATACATCCATACACCGGTTTGTCTTTGTGTAACTGTATGTAACTGTATGTGACTATATGTAACATAAAAATAACCTTGCACATCCACATGTGAGTTTATATATACATAGACCTCCAATAACTATCCATCTGTGGGTAATAAGTCACCATTTTGTTTGTGAATGCCTGTAGTGTATATGTGCCAGTTCCTCACCCTGCAGCCCCTTGTTCAGGGACTCTGAGACAGTCTAGGTTGGGCTGCGTCCTGTTGCTGCCTCGCTCCTTAAGCTGGGTGATGTTGCTGGGCAGGAAGGGGTGGGCTGTGTTGCCAGACGATGGAGGCCTCTGGTGGGAATGCTGTGAGGCGTTCCTCTGATTGGCTATGTGGTTGGTGTTTTTCAGTCCTCCATTCTGGTGAGCAACTGGAGAGAAAAAAGGATATGTTATGTGGATGGGTTATGTTGTGTTCAAGACAATCCACAAGGGTACAAGACAAGCTATTCAAATTGTGTGAGATGGATCCAATAAACATCCGTGTACAGTTACCTGGAGGTCCTGGTGCAGCCCGTGAGGGGATGTTCTGGTGGGTTCTGGACGAGTTGGAGCGGCCCTGGCTGAAGCTCTTCTTGGTGGGGCCTGAGGATGAGGTCAACAAATAAGGATAATATACAAACAGTGAAGCCTTTGAGATTCACATACCAACTGAGAAAATCCAATGTTCATACCCAATCGAAAGAGAGGAAGTGCTGATAATATGAGCTATATTTGGAGGCCTCATCACAGATGGCGATGAGACGGCCTACAGAGAAGAGGTCAGAGCCCTGGCAGTGTGGTGCCAGGACAACAACCTCTCTCTCAACGTCAGCAAGACTAAGGAGCTGATAGTGGACCACAGGAGGCTGCAGGGGGGGTCACACAGACACTCCCCCATAGACATCAATGGAGCTGAAGTGGAGAGAGTCCACCAAGTTCCTTGGTGTTCACATATCCGACGACCTCACCTGGACTCACCACACGGACACTACAGCGAGGACGGCCCGCCAATGCCTCTTCTTCCTGAGGAGGCTAAAAAAGGTTGGCGTGTCCCCCAAAATCCTCACAAACCTCTACAGATGCACCATTGAGAGTATTCTCTCTGGCTGCATCACTTCTTGGTACAGCAGCTACTCCGCCCAGGACCGCAAGGCCCTACAAAGGGTGGTGAAAACCGCCCAGACCATCACGGGCAGGGTGCTACCCACCCTGGACAACATCTACCTCACCCGATGCCTGAGAAAGGCCAATAAAATCATCAAGGACCCCAGCCACCCAGCACACTCACTGTTCACCCTGCTACCGTCTGGCAGACGGTACAGGAGCAGTCAGTCACGCACTTCACGACTGAAGAACAGCTTCTACTTGCAGGCCATCAGGCTACTGAA
>CABFOQ010032181.1:2212-25807 GCA_900660455.1 Gephyroberyx darwinii
GGGGGGGGGGGTTGTGGTAATGTCCCTCTGCTCTCACAGAGCCGCGGTAGGAATGCACACAAATACGCTGCAGGAATTATTCTGCCGCTTTCAAAGGCGTGGGTGGACATGGTAGTAATTTACCATTCGCCTGGGAGAGAATTGGCAAAACAGCAGACCTGCTTAACAATGGATTTAAATTAGGAAGTAACTAAACTTAATAAGGAAGACGGCTCACGTTGTTCCTGTAGCCTATTGAGTGCCATCAGTAATTTCCCACAACTCTCCCCCAAAGCCAAAGAACCAAGATTGAGACCTGCGATGTCTTCAAGATGTAAAGCCAGTAGCTGCTCTACTGACTGAATGGAGGATTTGTGAGCTTGTATTTGACTTATTAAACCCAAATGTGGTTTATTCTATAGCAGCGTAAAAAAAAAAAAAAGGCTGAAACTAAATTCTGCACCCAGAAAATTCCCCATGATGCTCTCATAGATGCAATTTTTCCATTTTGCTTTTCATTTCATTCACATTTCACTCTCAATGGAGCTGTACTTCAGATAATAGTCATGCTAAACCCCTCCACTGCTGGTTCTGTCCACAGGATGTTAAATACTCAACCATCCCAGGGCACAGAAACACAGATTTTAATCCTGAAGTTCAGATCTTACCTTTTATGACTGGAGTTTGTTTGGTATTTGGCTGTCTAGAAATACCCTATATGGAGGTATAGATAGCAATGGCTAGACCGTGAAAGACACATTTTTCAAAATAAATGTAAAAATGCACATACTCAGTATGTATACTTGTGGCTTTGTACTTCATAATGCATAGTTGATTGCAGTATGTCTGAGTCGTTTTACAGTCATAATGCCCCTTCTGGAGTAGGAATGCTAAATAAAACCTCCTGGACTCCAGTTTTGACTGTAGAACAATACTTTTCCTACCATGGAAGCTGTCTGTTGTGTATTTACAGAACATGAGAAAGAGCAGGCCCCTGGTAACAGATGTGTACAGCATATACTTACAATACCAAACATGCATTGACATGGACACCATAATGACACACTGGGACATTCCTGCTATTGTGGAGAGCTGCCTTCTCTTTTCTATTGGCTCTACTCTCTGCCCACTCACCCTCGACTTCATACAATATTCATTGTTTTTCATCACTTCTGGCAAAACATTTACTGCGCACATAGCAGTAATAATTTTGGTAGCAATTTGTTTCCTTTTGGCAGGCGTTTTGAGTAAAAATGTTTTAGTTTCGTCACATTTTGGTCATTAAATCAATTTTAGGTTTGGTTATATTTTATTTGGCAACATCTCTGGAAGTTTTAGTCTTTTTGTTGTCAGAACCCTTTCAGTTTAATTTTCATCCTCTTTCTTGTGATGTCTACATTAGCGGCAGTAGGCGTACTAAAAGTTTCCAAACAGTTTGCAGAATCTTTTTGTGCTCAATGACATGGGACAAGTCTGAATGAGAGCTGAGGTGGGGGGAAAATCAAGGGGATTGGTGGATAGTGGAAAAGTGCATTCATGACCAAATGAACACTGAAACATAAAGAAAAACAACCAAAGTAGAGAGAAATTGAAATATTGGGTCTATTTCATATTGTCCACTGCAGAGCAAACAAGAAGTTGTCAGTCATATGCATCATCTTAGATACTGAACTGTGGGAGTTAATATTAAGCACTTAAAACTATTCATTTAAGGAGCAGCTATGGAGTTATGGCCACCGGCATGTCTTAAACACAATTGTGTCTAACACAATGAGGATTTTTTTCTCAAGTGGTTTTGAGAGGACCAAATATTTGTTTATAAACAGCATCACCTTGTGGCCATGAATAGAATTGCGTCCTACTGATGCAGAAAGCAAGATCACACAAATCAAAAGGGAGGGAAGGCAGAAATGAAAAATCACATCTATAAAAGAAAAGCAGAACTGTATCATGGCTTAATGTCTTTTAATTCAGATGTATTGCATAGCTTCACAGTAGCACCAATAGTATCAGTCTACATGGCATATAAATCACACTGTGTGGCATGTATCATACTCTGATTCAGTCATATCTTCTAGGATTCAATTGTAACAGTTTGGCAGAGCAGACAATGAAATGGAAAGCTGCAACTTCTCCACCAGGAAATCATTCAGACCAGTTAGTAAATGCCTGGAGAGTTGTTTGTGTGTTTCCACTTGTCTACGGTGTTGTCTATGCGTGTGTGTCTCCACCCCCAGGTTTTTAGGAGGTTTTAGACAGCGGTGTAGTTAGTTAGTACCCTCCAGTAAAGCACCTGGGTGGCAACCAATTATAGAAGACCAAGAACAGATTTATCTCCTTTTGCTGTCAACATAAAAACAGATACATTATGAACCAAAATTTAAAATGATTACATACAGCAAAATGAAATTCAAGCACTGCATAGTTTAACATTTGTAGAGAAATTAAAAAACTATATATAGAAGATAAAAAAAACTTAATAAAATACACAATAATAAAATTGCATACAATTGCCTGAGAAAACTAAAATCTGAAAAACAATTAAAAAAATAAAATTAAAAAAATCTCACTATGAAGCAGTAGTATTAAATAGAAAGATGTATCACAGTGTTGACAGCTTAAGACTTTGGCTAAAGTAAAACACTCCCATAAAAGATGAGTTCACAGTCCTGGGCCTTTCATTCTCTGACATTTAAGTGAAGTCTTTACAGCTATCTTTAACAGTCTCAAAGCTAAAGGCCATTTATGAAAAAAGGAAAACCTCATCAACGTCCAGTATATACTTAAATAATGTTAAATAAAAAAATGCATCACACATTAACTATAGATATGTTCACTTTAAGGCACAACTCTGAATTCACTTCCATTTTTTCATGGCAACAGTGGGTTTGTCTATTGAACAGTCTATGTTGACCATGTCAATCTAAAGCTACAATGTAGAAGCAAATAAAGCATTTAAATAGACAAAAGTAAGCTATTTGCCATACATAGCATAATATTCAAGCATGCCAGCACATTACATAACTGATATCACTACATATGATGGAGTATGGTCCATCACTTGAAACACTCAGAGGCATAAAATATAAAAAAGTAGCCTCGCAAATGAGAAATAAATGTAAAAACAAATCTGTTCTGAACAATGTTTTCAGTCAATCTTAATTCTTAAAATCACAAATGAGTGTAAATAATATTGGATGCATGGCATCTGCATCATGCTGAATGGAATGAGGAAAAAATAAATGATTTAAGAGGACAAGTCAGAGGGAAAGGCTGACTGGAGCTCGGATTAGGAACTAAAACTTATTTCTGCACAAATATTAAGAATGTAACATGCTCCATTAACCCATTCCCCCTTTACCTCTACCAGCCTTAGTAAGACTTAGTCAACTGCAATAGTTGGAATTACTAAACTGCAAAGGAATTCTTTTGGTTTTTCAAGTGAACCCATTTTAAGAATCAAGCTTCACTTTTTCAGCAATCATGAACTGAGTGCAGATCTTAACATTGCTTCTATATTTCATTTATCCAGTTATACTTACAAACACCATCAAAAACTCTACAAACCCAATCCTGAGGTGGACATGGAAACAATTCATCATCACTATGCTATATCACACTGTATGTGGACACAGCTCAATTTGTCCCCGTTAACTTATCCCTTTCGATACTTTTAACCCACGAGCTAGACTGACGTCTCCTTAGTTGGCAAAGTGCACATCCTTTTAAGAGAAGACAAATCCTGGAGGAGATGGAAAGAGTGGAGGGAAAAAAAGAAAGTTTGGTCATTTCTAATCCTTTGAGTTCAGTCCATCAAGCATCATTAGCAATGTAAGCTCTATTGAGTGAAAGTGAGGCCATGCTTGCCTGTGGTCAGCCACAGTCTGCTGGAGGTGCCAGAAACTCCTCCAGCAAAGTCATGGGGAAAACTACTCTGGTCACTAGCTGACAGCTTTAGGAGTGAGTCATACCGTCCCACAATTCAAAAGTGACAACTTGATTGGTTTGGTTTGAATAAAAGAGAAACATATCATCATTACTTCCTGTACAAGTAAAGCACCTTCATTGGAGAGTTTCCCAATTAACATTGCAATGATCATTCACTCACCTTAGCAGTGCTAAGATTTATGCTATTTTTATTCAAAACCACTTTCAGTACTATGAGTGTCTATTTTGAGTGCCAGTAGTAATGGAGCCCCTCATCCTGGCATTGTTAGTGTCATGTTCTACACACTGAGCTACAGGACCACGAGATGATAATCGATGCTAACCTAGGTGACGATTTCATAGTTCCTGTGTTACAGGAACAGTCATTTTGAATTCTAACAGAAAGAGCTTCACTATCATACCGGCAACACAAATGTCTCTTGCATTCCATAGTAAGGTCATATACTCACTCCTCCAAAGTTGGCGTTCTCTTTTCCCTGGCCCTCCACTGAACCGCTGGGTACAGGACTCAGTCTATTGTTTCCATTTTCTGTCGATGCTTGGCCCCCCAACGCCCTCCTCTGTTTCACACACAGTATTCATTTTTGGGGGATATCTTTTTAGGGGGTGGGGATGTATTAAATGACTGGCCATGTGAGCGTGAGATGCAGCATCAAAAAGCGTTATCAAGACTGTATGAAAACTGAACAATGAATGGAAACACTACACAGAGGAGCATTGTTAACCTGCAGGAGTCAACATACCTTAATAATTCCCCCAAAGGAGCGTGAGCGGCGATGTTTCCTGTTGAACGGTGTCTGGGGGTCCAGCGACGGCATCAGCAAAGGCTGCTTTTCAAACTACACACACAGACACACGCACACACCTAAATGTTGACTTGCTGGCCGTTTGTGATATCTCAATTATTTACATGCTTCTTCCTCTCAGGTAAAAGCGTTTACACAAGTAACTAAACATGAGTATGCTGACCCACCTGTCTGATGAGTTTCTTCTTTTTGGCAGACTCTGGCATGTTGCTGACATGCTGGTACAGCTCTCTGAGGGCAGCTTCAGTGTGGCTCTGACTCATAGACGACCCGATGGAGCAGACACTACTGACCATGTCTCCTCCTGTCCTGATGGAGGGGGAAGGGCCGCTGTCTGCCGCCACATCCCCAGCCACTGGCCCGTCCTTAGACCCAGCACCCAGTGCCAGGTCATCCTAGAAAGGTCAGACATAATGTGAGTGAGTCAGTGAGTGAGTGAGTGAGTGAGTGAGTGAGTGAGTGAGAGTTCACTGACCTTTGACTGAAGGGTTTTTGATCCTGTGAAGTATAAGCGGGCATGTTCTTTGATGTATACAGGTGCCTTCAATAATAGTAAACAAAACATAAAATCAATGCATGTTGATGTTTCTGCTGCATGCACAATCAAACCTCTGATTAAAGATTATATGACTGGCACTAGAAATTGACTGTCCCACTCCCACTAGAATATTTCGCATTTTGGATTACTTTCAGATGTAAATTATGGTGTGTTTGTTGTTTATCAGCCTGTTGCCATTACATGTAACCATGGGAACAAACCCACTTGGCATGAAGGCTTCAACTGAGGCACAGGGAAAATATATTAAGAAAAAACAAGGAAAAAAACTATCACCACTTGTATTTATTAAGAATAATATATAGAAAGACTAGCATTTATTAAGACACCAAAGATACAAACATAAATAATAACACCCTCTATTGTGTTGTTAGTATCCTTGTTGTTAGTAACTGAAAAAAGAAAAATGAACATATTGAACATATTATTCTGAATATGTGCAAGGTTTTTCCAGTAAAATAAACGGCAAAGGCTCAAAAGTCTACCTTTCTTCTAAAAGGCTCCAAGATTCAAGGTTCAAGAATAAAAGGAAAACTCTGTTAAGCTCTGAAAAAAAGATCAGTGAAACTCACCTTGAAAAGTTTTTGTGAGTGCTTGATAAGGAAAGCTACTCCATTATTCAGTTTATTGATGTTTCCACGCAGATCGCTGGCTGTCAACTGCAACACAAACATTACCAAGTTGGAAAATTCAAGGAAACCGTTGGGAGTGATGCTTTACGTAACTGCACTCATACAGTACAGGTCTGGTGGTTAAACTAATTTTTACTAAGGTTTACCAGTAGATAGAGCTACAGAAGAGAGAAGAACAAATGTCCCTAGGGTGCCTACATTTTTGGGCCAGATAATGTGTGGAGCAAACATTGTGGCTAGATTTATAGCAGACATCTTGTTGGTGTGCTGGTTGCGAGCGGTGTGGTAGAGCAGGTCCAGCAGTAGCTTCAGCAGGCTGCGGTTGGCTGGGGGCAGCAGCATGAAAAGCAGCTGGAAAGCCTCGATCTGACGTTCCTTGTCGGGCACGTCTATCTTATTCCCCTTGTCATCAAACTGAGTCAGCTCTGGACACAGTAGACAAGAAAAGTATGGCAAACAGAGCACATGGTCAAAGTTATTAATCTATTTTCCCCTTAAATGGACCCGAATTATATTTGATTTTGTATGAAGTGGTAGGCAAGGATTTGTGTATGTGTGGGTTAATACCTCCAATCTTCAGGTGAACATGGTAGTGTTTGTGCGTGAGCAGGGGCTCAGGCAGTTCTCCCAAGTAGGTTTTGAGGAGTGTGGCTGCATCATTGGGGTGGAAGTCACCCGTCTCCAGATTTATCTCTGCCCCAGCATTCAACATCTCCCTCAGGGCTGCCTGCCTCAGGCTGTGGCCCGGCACACGGAACAACCCCTCCACATGGAGGTCTGAGGGATAGGAGAGGAGGATGACACAGCCCAAACAGAGTAAAAAAAGAAAATAAAGGTGGTGTGTAGGCGGGCAGACATGGAAATACCGGGAGCAAAGACAAAGAGGAGAGGAGAGAGACAGAGTGAATGAAACAGAAGGAGGGAGACAGCAAGAGCAAAGTGCTTTCAGATGAATTATTGACTCCAGCGTTTGTTCCCAGTGTCCACTTTCAGCAAATGACATCATCCCCTTCTAGAAATAGACCATGAGCTCATGCTCATTCACTGTTCCCCAACTAAGTTAAAGAACAACTAATAAGACTAAGGATGCAGCATTGGTGTTAGCAGGTTTAATTTTCAATGACAGATGAGAATTTAAAAGCTGATCAATCAATTTGACAGGAACACTCAAGTAGTTGCAATCATTAATGATGATATTTGCATGACATCAACTGTCAGGATTAGGGCTTTGATTCCTGCTGGGGCCACACAAGCTAAAACTGTATGCAGCCATGGTACTGTAAGGTGCTTTGAACAAGTGCCCACCAAATAGCAGATGTTATATTATGTATGTTGATGATAAAACTGTACTCACTTTTACTCAGGTATTCAATGAGCTGATATATCTGTGCTATTCCCTCTTCAGTCAACGGTGCACCAAAAACCACTCCTTTATCTGAAAAGCATCAAATGGCACCTTGAGAATAAATTGTATTTGGTATGATACGAGTGTCGTCATTACAACAAATGTATAAATTCATTAGATTCATTTCAATCATTTGGGCCTTCTTATCTGTTCCACAATGTACAAAATCTGGCAGGCGCATAGGCCTGGACAGAAGATAACTATGAAAACAACAGAGTAAGAATCGTCTGCAGGGAGTTTCCACCATAGTCTCAGCAGGCCAACTACTGCATTGAAGCCTCTGAATATATTCCAAACCTTTTCAAGATCATTTTGCCCATTCTCAAGCAATAATGTCAATGTCATTCAGTCAATTTGCAGAGCCAAAATAACAGACATAAGCTAACATATTCATTTAGACTTCGTTCATGTTTTCTGTAAGCAATGGATCAAGACTTTGAGACAACTTTGGTAAGCCTAACCTTTCCGTTTGAGAAAGTTGAAGGAGCGTAGAAAGCCACTGTGGGAGGGCAGCCTAGGCTCAGTCTCTCCTGTAAGCTGGGCAAACTCATCCCCTGGGAGGTCTATGAGCCGAGTGATATTGCTGAGCGCCAGATCTGCGAAGGCCTGGGGACGCTCATATCTCAACCTTTCCACAAAGAAGTCTGGGTTGAAGATCACTGGTTGGCTGGTGGATATACTCTCCTGGCTGATAACCATACTGCACACTGTTCCCCTGTGAGTATTGTAGTTAGTGAGTGAGTGAGTGAGTGAGAACATTACTATATTAGTACATTTGTTAGCTGTTACATATAACGGGACCAACAGCTAAAACATGAGCAGCTACATTAATCTAGATTTCCTTAGATTTGACTACACGACTTGAACGGTCGTGTAGCTAATTTATCGAGTTGTTTCTATGTTAGCTAACCAGTCAGATAAATAGTGGGTGGCTATAAAGATAGCTTACTAGCAATACTGGATGATAGGAACTACATGTTCATAACATAACATGATTTTATAACATAATTTGGCAAATGATTCATTTAACCACATAACACGTAGTGAAATATCAACGTTAGTACCTTCTGTCTCGTTTATTGTTGTTATCGAAGTCGTTTTCAGCCGCCATCTTTGTTTCGAATCTTCCGCTCTTTCATCTCTAGTACCGCCCCCAGTGATGGGGTTGGCTAGAACATACTTCGCTCACACCAAGGCCGTTGAACCCGGAATTGACTTACTTCTGATTGGTGGAGTTGGCTGCAGGCTTCTGTTACTTACATTACGTCTGATTGGTGGGGCTGGCTACATACCTGATGCTGGTGTTATATTACTTCTGATTGGTGGAGCTGGATACAGACCTAATGCGAGTGTTACATTGGACTAGACTTGACTGCATGATCTTGAGACGCCCATATCCAAAATGCCCATATCCAAAATCACACGAATGAGGCATGAACAAGCGGCAACACAATGTTTGTAATGAAAATTGGCTGTGAAGACTGTGCCTTTTGATTGAACAACAGAGGCTGCTAAGGCTTTACTTCTCCATCAGCAATTACGATAGTAAATGCTCTGGATTCAGAATAGTGCCTCAACGATCAGATTTTTTCCTTTGAAGCTGCAGCATGATATTTCCTGAAACTATCATATATTACGGTGAAGAATCTTTTTTACAACAGTTATTTCCAACCAGCTGTATGTTGATTCGTTTTGAGTGCAAATTTATATTAGCTATATTTTGGGATTTTTTGTACCACATTATTGCATTATTGCCTTGGGCTACACTTTGGTTAGGTATACATTTTTAAGTTCTTTAAAATACCAAAAATGAGTCATGAGAATATTTTTTTTAACAAATAATTATATATTTTTGACACCTGCAAAATACAAATGACAAAGTACACACAAGTAACTACATATATTTTCAAAACATATTTTTGGAAATACTAACACCATATTCAGTAATGTTCACAATACCATTTTTGTTTACCTTAAAATAGAATAGAATAGCAATATAATAGAATAAAACAAAATTAGGGATTTTACCTTTTACCACATTTACCATAAACACTGCATTCTCACAACAAAATGTCTTCTCAATTGTCTTATTAAGGTTTACAGCACTGAAACAAAATATACCATATTAGCTACACAATTCTCTGCAAGTAAACTTTACAATATCTACAAAATATGATATGATTAAAAATATGGTAGTAAGCTGTATTCTATCCAGGACGATCTTCTGGATAGTATGAATGTCAGAATCTTCATTAGATTTCACATTACACTAGGACTACGGGCAAAAAAGGGAAAAAAAGAATATGAGAGATACATTTTGTACTCCAAGGTCATACATTCGTACAGAGTTAGTGGGAGAAAGTGGCACACACACAGCATGTTGATACAGCCTCTGTTCAAAAGGGGCTTTCATGACTGTCTTCACCCCCCTGATCTGAGTTGTTGGCTGTATTTGATTTTCTCTTTGTATCCCTTTTCTCTCCAGAGCATTTAGCATCATTCCTCTCCCTGCTTGTTGCACTCGCCCCTTCACTAGAGCTCCTCTGCCTCAGCCAAGCCATGCTTCCATACTTCCAGTAGCAACGAAGCCTGAGCCTACCCAGAGTCCTCCTGCAGGCCCTACGGAAGGTGTGGGAGGAGATACAGAACAGGAGGGGGTCCAGAGCACTGTTGATATACCACAGCGGAAGTGATAAGTAGGACTTTAGGATTGTGTAGACAGAAAGGACGGTGTCCGACCACACAACCACATACACCTGCATCAGGGATGAGGCAATGTCTGGAAAGTTGCAAACAAAAAAGGCCACCACTACTGCACCTGGAAAGCAAAACGTATAAGAGGATAATAGCTTTCTCAACAAAAGGTAGCCCTAATGTCCTCAAGATGTCACTGCAATTTATTTGTATTTACATGCATCTTGTGTCTGAATATGACCCGTGCAAAACCCTGGAAGAAATCTTGCCGCACGTATTGTGCGGCTGATCAAACAGTTTCACTGTTCAATTCCACTTGTCACAGATGTCACAGAACCCTCTTGCTCTCCTGCGTCCTCCGCAAGCCTGTGGTGCGAGGGTTGTTGCCGACTCTCTTCCAAGGAAAGAAACTATTAGCTGCTCTAAAAGTCACTAGAAATTGGCAGATGATAATTTGCACATTTGCTACAGCCTCACAGGAGACTGGAGACTTCTAGCGACCTTTTTGCAACCAATAGCTACTTTCCTTGGAAGAGAGTCGGCAACACTGCATCAGATCTCTTTTCATTAATTAGGCATCAGCTGTACTAATTTGTCACCAAATGCTTTGGGGGTGTTGTGGTTTGTTAACATTGTTCCACATGATCTGAAAAAAGTTGATTTGCCACTTGTCACTTTTGAGTAATAAATTCACCACGGGGTCTGAGTGGGCATGAGCGTGCATTGGCTCTAGCACACGCAGACCTTTTCAAATGAGAGTGATATGCACATCAAACATGCATTTACTAATATATGAGATTTGGTCAGAGGCAGCGATTGCACGCGCCACAGGATCACAGAGAACAGATCTTGTGCAGTAGGGCAAAGGGTGGTCTTGGATATGGAGCTGTCTTTTTCTGAGATGTTCAAAGTGGATTTTCAGCATCTATCCAGAAATAGCATTTGTGCATGCTCAACAAGGACACCACCGTATCAGGCCCGCTCTTCTGCTTTTGCATGATGTTTGGACTCAAGATGCATATTAATTGCAGTAACATCTTGAGGCCATCCAGACTAAACTAAATTCTGCCATGTTTTTTGTTCTATCCAACAAGAAATAACAAATGGAAGAGTCTATCCATTTATTTCATTTTATGCTTTATCACTGTATAGATCATGCTCGTATCTAGACCTTGTTTACCTTTATTTGAAATAAATCAAAGATAAATCAGAGTTTTACAAAGCCACAACTTTAAGATGTGAACAGTGCTTTATATAATTACCCATGGTTTTTCTTACCCATGAGTCTTAGCGCTCTCTTCTCATTTGAAAGTAGCTTTGGATTCTGATGGCACTGGACATCTCGTCTTCCATCAGGATCTGGCCGGGTAAGGCCCATGTCTCTCCTCTGATGCCCATTCCTCCTCAAGTGTAGTATGATCAGCAGGTAGAGGGTAAAGATGGTCACCAATGGGACCTGTAGTTGGAGAGGCTTGCTGACAACAGTGTCCATGTTTTGTCTGATGGATACAGTATATGTAGGGATCATTCAAACAGACTTTAGCTCACCAAGAAGAAGAAACCCGCTCTCAGGAGTAAGGCTCCTTTGTAAATGTGTGCAGGATCGGGCTCTGTCATCTCACACATGGTGGAGACATGGAGGGCATCCTCTGGCGTGGTAGCAGTGTAGTCCAAGATGCAGGCACGAGCCTGGCCATAGACTAGAGCAAAAGGCACGGCTGAGACCAGAGAAATTAGCCACACCCAAAGGAGGCAAGGCAGGCGAGACTTCTGATGGACAGGAAAGAGAGAGAAGAAGACATTACATTTGTTATATTTTCTTATATATTATATATATATATATATATTACTTATATTTTCTCTATGTTCATTTGCTATCACGTTTGTGTATCCTTTGCTGTCAGTTGATGTTGTAGCTCCAATCTGCGGCCATTTTGCATCCCTCTTTGTAAACTTTTTTTTTCATTTGAACATCACACACAGTAATGATGACTGCAGGCAATTTTAAATGTATTAATCTCTGACTTAGAGAAGACCTACTGTACCTATCATTTCATGATACTACATGACACTAATTGATTGCAGAAGAGCAAAAATCTTTAGAAACCAATTAAATTTAGTTGTGCATTCAACTGTGCAGTCAATGACTCCTTCAAGACTAATGGTTCGTGTACCTTCAGGCTGGAGACGGACCACATGGTGTGGCAAATGGCTGCATAACGCTCAGTGGTGAAAGTCATAATAACCCAGCTCGTGGTGGCACAGTACATCTGACGGACCATGAAGTAGGCTTTGCATAGTGCTTGGCCCAGGCGCCAGGGGTAGCTCTCCCAGTAGTACCGATACAAAGTTATAGGGATGGTCAACAGCTGCAGAATGTCTAAGATCCGAGGAAAGAAGAAGTTGAGCGACATCTAACATGATTGAGCGTGGTTTCCTATGTAAACTGGGTAATCTAGCGTGAGAATACAGAGCTTTATGGTAGTAGCGTACCTGCCGTGACCAGGCTGAGAAGGTAGAAACGGATGGCACTGACTCTCATATGGGCATCCATGATGAGGGTCAGAATGCTCACACCATTTAGTAAGACCTGTAGAGCATGAAGGCACAATGCTATAGTATTTGCAATGGTCTCCAGTGTGGTAGCAGTGTGATGTTTACTATAAGCATAGTATATTATAGCAGTAAAATCCTAGCATTGACAGTTTATAATTACTGCTGTTTTACTTCTAATTTCATCACTAATACCACTTTTTATAATTAATTTATGAATCTTATTAACTACAACTTATTACTCATTTTCTTATTATTAATTTATTAATAATTCAGAAGATACAATTGCTTAGTGTGATTGAATGGTCATACTCCAGATAAGAAGATGATGCTGTAGAAGATGGTCATGGGGACCGAGACCGCCAACGGCTCACTTTTGGTGACGCTAATGTCGAGCTCCGGCATCGCACTTGGACTGGTGTTACAGGAGAAGAGGAATGAGAGCTCCTCTGACTGCTCCATGGTGAGTTAACTGGATGTGAACTAGAGAGATGGAGTAAAAGTAATAGTCTATCACTTTCATGATTGGGTTATGTAGGTGTCGTGGAAAATTTAACCTTACACATCTATACATGTGCAAATATGGACTACAGATGTACTGACTCTCCCTTGAGAATATACTGTTTCATGCTGTGTGAGTAGAATGGTCTCCTCTCTGTAACCTTTGGGCCATAACGTCACATGCCCAGAGGCCCTTGTCACCGTGGCTCCAGAAAGTCTGTTCATCTATGGATGTTCTGGACGAGGACACAACATATGATGCCTTAACGGTCCTTCTATCTCCTTTTGCATCAAACTGTTCCAATGTAAGCACATTCTGACGTCTTTGACTGGTACTTAAAGACCAGTGCAAACCCTCTTTTCTTTGAAGAAATGTATGTTGCCTATGCGCGGTGTACACCTCTTCCTCTCATGAGATCCCTTTTTGTAATAAATATATATTCAACTAAGACGAACTTCAGACTCAAGAACTTTTCTACATCAGTAGGCCAACTTCAATTGAATGATAACTTGAAAATCCAATTTATCAGCTGGATCTTCTGTGTTAGGTTAGGGTGAATGCATTCCACATGTTGAATGCATCCCATATCGTCCATATCCTCATATGCATGATGCATGGAAACAAAATAGATTGGAAGTCGCTTGTGAAGATGTGGTAATTGTTCAACTGCAATTACTAGCATCACCATGGACTGCATCCCTTTATTAGTGTGGTCCTTCACCAATTACACCCAACATCATATTTCACATTGATCTGTGCAACATTTGGACACATTTACATTACATTACATTACTACTTTAAACTACAGCGACTGAAAAAATATCGAGCATGCGTCAGCTTTTAACCAAGCACCCAAATGAGTCAGTCATGTCTCTCCATACCACACAGTGGTACATCAAATCAAAAAGATCTTCATAACTATACCTGAGCAATATTTGAACGACTTGCATGCATGTATGCATCAATATGAGCCAGAAAAAGCAATCTCTTTCAGCCATGTCACTCTCTATGAGACCTGTTGAAAAGGGACTACCCTCTCAGTTATTAGTTCCAGTAAGAGGAAATCTCAGACGTGGACATTTCATGGATATTCATTCTTTCTTGGTGGAAATGAATTAGGTTGAATGGGTTGAAAATTAAAGTCCATTTTCCTTTGTCATTTTATTAAAGGTCATCCAGTGGTCAATATATTGCTACAAACTACAAATGCTTTTCTGTTTCAGTAGCTGAAATTAATTCTGGGTCATCCTGAACCAAAGCAAATGGTAAGATTAAATTACATTTCTGACACAAACTAGGTAGATTCTTTAGTGAATAGATGACTTTCTCATACTTGAAGATAAAGGGAAGGTTAAGATTAGATTTATATTAACACTTACCACAGTGACTGGAAGTGGGATATAAATCTATTGCTTTTTCAGACAGAAATAGATGTCAGTGTACACATAGGAATCATCAAAACCAAGTACACACAAATATACAGTGAGGTAAAGCAAATATCAAGGTAAATGCAATGAATGAGAAGGTACACAAGAATAATGATTATTTTCAAAAACATTTCATCTTAATTAAATAACAATCTGATTGATGTCTCATACTGTCTAACTGACACACACCTACAACCTGTTACTTGTTCAGAGCAAGAAACCAAACTACAAAATCAATGATGTCTGTGATTCTTGTCATAAAGCCATTATTGTACAGCTAACCTATAAACAATTTTAACATAATAAGATTAAACTCACCACCTTGGGGTAAAGAGGCAGGATGAAGGAGCTCACCAGCTCCCTTGTCTTTGGTTCTGCCACACGACCATGCTCTGTTTCTTGCTCTCTCCCTCTCTCGCCCCCCCCCTCTCTCTCTCTTTCTCTCTCTCTCTCTCTCTCACTTGATTCTCAAAAATACAATTACCACATTTATGACATGAAATGCACCACTGCATAATAAAGCACATCATCTGTCATGTACAGTCATGCTTGAAAGTTTGTGTCCATCCCACAAGGGTGGGAAATGTCAACTACAAGTCGACATAATAGGTGTATTTCTGGTCATGCCTTTGAGGTGTTCACCATAGTGCGTATACACCTGATTATAGACAGATCAGAAAATAGGCGGATCAGAAAATGAAATTGGAGATGGATTGGGCATACCCCCACCTTTCAAACACCCCCATAACAAATACAACACACACACACACACACATACACACAGATACACAAAAACAATTAAGCAAGTGAATTTATTGTTTACATAGAAAAATGATTTACATACACAATATGATTTCATTATTAAGATCCTATAAATACAAATATTACATTGGAAAATGTCTTACATCACAGCACAAGGCAATATTTTAAATGAAATCACATGAGAAGTTGTCTTCTTCCTTTTGATATGGAATCACAATCCAAGTGGCAAGTGCAAAATCAAAGCGCTGTGGTGTCTGCTATTGTTATCCCGGCATCCTTGGTCATGGCATAGAAATGGCCTTGTTTATCCAAGAGGTTGCTAGGAGAATCAAACTCCACTATTTTACCCGCATCCAGCACCATTACCCTGAGAGACAGAAAGAGCGAGAGATGAAAAAAAAATACATGGTTACCTGTTATAGTAGATATGTGGTCACTCATCTAAGAAGGAAGTTGGGTGTTCGCTTTGAAGAAACCCTAAACAAGCAAGCTTTCCTTTTTTTAAAAAAATAAAATAAAAATAAAACCACAATGCAGTTTTATCCAAAAAGTACTAATAACAGGTCAAAATCATAAAGGGATGTTTTTGAAAGTGTATATAGACCAGGGATGCACATTCTAAATATTTTATAATGAATGATTGATTTAATAAATGAAACTCGATAGTCATTAGCTGGGATGTTCCAATGCCACTTTTTCATTCCTAATCTTTGCATATCAGCCACCATCAGTACTGAGTCAAATTCCTTGTATGTGTGAATGTACTTGGCCAATAAATAAATAAATTTTATTCTGATCAGTACCGATCGAATACCAGCACAAGCTTAGCAAAGACTGCAAGTTGCCATTTCACTGGCTGTTTCAAATGTAAAATAGGTCCAAATGGCAGGCAAGGTCTGTCATTAATCTCCAGCTTGCTGTCTACAGCACAGCAGGTGTGATTAACTGCCTAATTAATGGTAAAAGATGCATTTGTTTATGATGCATTTTGCAACTTGGTACCGGATCTACAGTGACTCCTAGTCACTCTACCCATTCCCGCATTTTAGGCGTATCGGATCGGTTTTCTTGTCTTCTATCTAGATATAAATAGAGTCTACAAACACTTCAAAGGATATAAACTATGCCCTGAGCTTTTCATTTATAAATGATTAGAGTAATACACTACAGCTGTGAAATTTGAAACAGATGATGGTCATTTGCCCATACTGACTTGAAATAGGGAGACTTGACTCAGTGTGAAATGTAGACATTTGGAATTTTGCCTCATAGTCATTGTTTGATTTACTAATACTTTTGCATTTAACTGTATATGTTCGATATAAAACTTTTCAAACACACACTTTATCTGACTTTTGTAAGTGACTAATTTGAAAAATTAAAAAAAACAAAAACATTTACCTGTTGACAGACATTAACTGGTTGTGCACAATTAGGCTTTGTTCAAATGAATCTTGATTAAGATTCTTAGGTTCTCAATCAAAGTAAATATATATAAAAATATAATGACAGGGAAATACATTTTCAAATTAAAATATATCTGAATTTTCCATGCAACATAATGACACTACTCTCTCGCTCTTTCTCTGTTATTGTCTATTAGTTTGAAAGTCTTCTGACAAAGGTCAGAGGACCATAATGTTGACTGAATAAACCAGAGTTACAACAGTGTGTGTGTGTGTGTGTGTGTGTGTGTGTGTGTGTGTGTTTTCTTGACATGAACTCCTGATATTTTCCTGAAATTTTGTTTACCAGAACATAATAGAATTGATTATTTGATTTGGTGTCTATTCACTTTTTAATTTATATCTTAATTTATATAAGATTAAATTATATAACATAATTTAAAAAATGAGATGACTCTGCAGGGGGGCAGACATACCCATTTTTGCATTTTTGTAAGCTTTTATATTATTGTATTATGTTGTGCATCATGTCTCAAGTATGTGTTGCTGCAGCAACAAATTAATTTTGCTTTGGGACACATAAAGTACCCATCTATCTATGAACTAGCCCACATGAAAACACACTGTGGGGTGGCTGTGGCTCAGGAGGTAGAGCGGGTTGTCTTCTGATCACAAGGTTGGCGGTTCGATCGATGCATGTCGAAGCGTCCTTGGGCAAGACACTGAACCCCGAATTGCTCCCGATGGTCAGGCGAGCACCTTGCATGGTAGCTCACTGCCATCGGTGTGTGAATGGGTGAATGTATGTTGTGAAGCGCTTTGGAGAAAAGCGCTATATAAATGCAGTCCATTTACCATTTACACTGTAAAATGTCGTGTGGATCAATGACCATTCACGGCTTCCTATTCATGCGAATAACATGCGACTTGAGGAAGAAAGAAATTGCCACTAAGAAGGGGATCAAAAGAGAGTATAAAGAAACCTCATGATCAAATTAGAAATCACGCTCATTCACCTGGAGCTGTCCATAATGCTTTGTAGGCGGTGAGCGATGGTGAGGACAGTGCAGTGGGAAAACTCTTTCCGGATGGTAGTCTGAATCAGGTTGTCTGTCTCTAGGTCCACAGCTGCCGTGGCCTCGTCCAGGATTAGGATACGAGACTTCCTCAGCAGTGCCCGGGCCAGACACAGCAGCTGCCTCTGGCCAACACTGGGGAGTGACGTCACGCATCAAAAAGACATTTTAGAACACAGAGATGAAAAGAAAGAAGGAGATAAGCACATAAGTAAATATGCTTTAAATATCCCAATATAATTGAGGTTCTGCAAACATGTGTGGGTGGTGTGTGTAGCGTAGCAGCACAAAGTGGAGAATGTGATTGGGTGAAATACAAGTGCAATTTTCTTGCCACCACATACACCTTTAAAACCAAGGTAATCATCTGAGGACATCTGAGGACATCTGAGGTCAGGTGGGACCTGACCTCCTTTGATGGAAACATGAAATGTCAGTGAACAATTTAGCACAACCTGCACAGCAGCATGACTAGCAATGTAGTAAGTGAAGGGGCTGAATCCAAGTGCCATGAAGCGTCTGAACCGAGAACTAAAATTTAGTCACCAACCAATATTAGATTAGATTTAAATGAACCTGTGGGGAACTTGGATCATTACAACAGAAACAAATAGGATATATATACAAACTGAATGACTGCTAAGGATTAAAACAACAACTAATTCCAACAAAACATATTTATGATAATAGAACACATAGTGAAGCCACGTGGGTGTTTTGTTATGTACCATTCACCACTAATTTGTATCTTTAAATATTGGATTGACCCACCTGAGGTTCTCCCCGCCCTCTGCAACTTCATGGTGTAATCCTTCCTGTAGCCCTGCTGCATATTCTTTCAGATGGGAGAGCTCCAGCACTCGCCAGATCTCCTCATCACTGAAGGTCTCAAATGGATCCAGGTTTATCCTCAGAGTCCCAGCGAACAGCACTGGGTCCTACGCCCACAGGGTTTGAATGAGTAGATATATTGTTTGAAATTAAACACTGTGTGTGCGTATGTGTGTGTTTGTGTGTGTACCTGTGGTATGATAGTGACTCTGCTTCTCAGGTCATGCAGGCCTATTGTGGAGATATCGATCCCATCAATTAGGATGCGTCCATCAGCAGCCTCAATGATTCTAAACAGGCAGTTAGTCAGGCTTGACTTCCCAGCCCCAGTACGGCCCACTATACCAATCTGAATACACACAGACAGGGAAGATAGAGCAAAATGTCATGGGTGACACATCTATTCATAATTTTACAGTCTACAGTAACTGGCCATTAGTTTGCATGTGTTTGTAGGTTCTGAAAACATGAACTTAAATGTAGCCTACGTAGAAGAAAAGCTTTCCAAACAAGGCAATAGTAAACATGGTGGCAGCATGAATGATATTACATGTGACAAACAAACAAATGGACAGAGACTGATCCTTAGTCCCCTCTATGAGAAATGCACCTATCTGTCCTATCTAGTATCAACTATCTAGTATCAACCATCTCAAGAATAGACAACAGGACAGACAAACTGATTCATTTCAGAAACCTGAAAGCCGTTCACCTGGTGGCACTTAATGGCACAACTGCATGGACTGACATGCTTCTCATCTTGTGCTGTTAAGCTCTCCCTTTGTATTTCCTGTCTCTCTTTCCTGCTAATTAAATAAAGTTGACTTCAGTGATAGCATTCATTTTATTCAATAATCATATTACCAATTCAACTTTTTCAATATGCTGTCTGCTTACAGACTGATCAAAGCAAATCTGATAAATCCCCTCTAAACACCACCGTCAAAAGAAGAGGTAGTGTAAAAACTGTATGGCAGAGCACTTGACGGAGAGAGCAATGACTAATATGCAACCTTGACAAATATGATACAGACATAAACAATAATATGCATCATCTGGCCTATAGATTGTGCATGTCTGTGTAATTATATGCACTTTCAATGTTTTGTGCAAAACGCACAAACACACAGACCTTCTCAGTGCTGTCGATGTCACAGGTGATTCCATGCAGCACCAGGTCTAATTCGGGTCTGTAGCGGACCTTGTAGTTTTCAAACCGTAGCCTTCCTGCCTCAGGCCACTTCTCTGGAGGCCGGGTGTCAGTAACCCACTTGGCCTATCGGATCACATACACACATGCTGTAGATTAATAGTGGATAAATTAAGCCAAGCCTTTTACACAAAATAATAATAATCTCATAACAGGTCCAGGTTAGTCTGACCTACTACTGGGCCTGCTTGTGTACACTGGTAACGACTATATCTTACTCTAGATCTAGAGGATTCAAACGAGATGAGGACTTCCAAATCACTATTGTTTCATATATATCTATAAATAAACACCAGAGCCTGTAAGTCATTACCAAAACCACCCTAAATGTAATGCAAAGCTCAAGTGAGGAAGTGAGGAATAACCTACCCATAAGTCATGTGTTCTATGAGTTGCATATTAGCTATATACAATTGGCTCGACATCGCATCCCTTGTTGATAAGGAATAGAGGTTATTTTGTTCCAACACAAATAATGTTTATCATATCAATCCCTATGCAAACACAAGCTGGAGAGAATGCGTACAATCTCAATCTCCATAGCAACTATTGAGCATATGCAATTACAAAAGATGGTTAGAATGTGGTCTTTGTATCTGGTCTTTTATAGATTCAGTCAAAAGTGGTGTTTGAAAGGACTGAAAAGCTTGCCTATACCTCGTTCTCAAGCTCTGCGTATTCATTGATTCTTTCCACAGCTACAATATTGTTCTCCAACTCTGAGGTCATCCTCACCAGCCAGTTGAGGGCCTGGGTTACCTACAAATTCCCAATTAAGGAGTTAGTGTGTTTACACATCACATTATCAAATATCAAATAGCATTATCACCACCAACAACAACATTGTCGCCATCATCGCCATACAAACATTGATATATGTAGTGTGTGTGTGTGTGTATGCTGAGTACTGACATTGAGGGCGTAAGATATAGAGAGGCCAACCAGGCCACTGTCCAGCGAATCTCTGGAGATGACAGCAAATAGAGCAGAGAAAAACACTATCAGGTTCCCCAGGAACTCCAGACGGATGGCCAACCATCTGTAACACACGCAAACACACAGACACACACAGATAAGTGTTTCATCATATATCAAAATAGTGAAAATGCCATGGGAGTGTGGGCATGTGTGGGCATGTACAGTAGTACAGTCCAGTAACTCTGACCTGTTTGAGACTATCCATGGGTAGACACTTTTGAGGTTTTCGTCAATGGTTTTATCATTGTGTTGCAGGAACCTTTCCTGATGCCCGTAGGCTCTGATCACTGACAGACCTGACACCGTCTCGCCAAAGTGGGAGTAGATGGGAGAGCGAGACACTGAGTCCAGCCTACGCAGCTGCCTGGAGGTTGCTACATAGAAACGCTGGTAGAAGAGAGAGGGAACAACAGTGGAAGGTTGTTATGCCGAATGCCCTTAACGTGATGATAGGAGCGAGCCACCTTCTTTATACTTTTATAATACTTTTCATTAAATGCTGCTGCTACTCCACCCTCCTTTCTCATGCTGTTTTTTTTTCTCCTCTCCTTTTTCTGTCCAACCTTCACCTGCTCACCAGTACAAAATAGTAGACCACGATCAAGGGGATGATGACGATAATGATGTAAGGTGTGGCCAGACAGACGACAAACAGCGTCGCCAGTACACTCAGAAGACACATCAGCCAGGAACGGTAGGACTGGGGAATGGCTTCGTCCACTGTGAATATGTCCTGTACGACACACATTCATGTTACAATTGACATTCATGCTGCTTTACCACTATGTGAGAGAAATAAACTCTATGCACAATATTTGTCCATTGTATTCATCAGGACATGAATGCTTGGCATGATAAAAAATAATGAAACATCTATATAGAGAGCTGATTCAGGTTGTTGGTATCATGAAGAGGCAAATAATCATTTTTACTTTTGCAAAGCGGTTGACCACCCTTCCAGTGGGCGTGGTGTCAAAGAAGACCATGGGAACTCGCAGTATGTTGTTAAGCAGCCTGGAGTGCAGGATACGAGACGCACAGATGGATCCCTTGGCTAAGAGCAGCGAGCCGAAGAGCACAAAGAGACCTGGCAGAGAGAGAAAGAGAAAAACCTGACAAATACCTGTAATTACACCGTCACACATTTAAAGACATCCCTCATTCTGCACAAAAGCATGAAGAGTTTTAGAGAAAAGAAGATTTGAATGTCTATATGAAGCAGGGAAATTGCAGTCCACTTTTGTGAAGCCATATTAAAAATGAACTACAATTATGCTTTCTTCATAGAGATACAATAATCCTGGAACTATCCTGTTGGAAAAACTCTGTGCACAGGCAGGCTGGCCTAGTGGTTAGAGAGCGGTTGGTTCCATCCCCAGCACCACCAGGAGGGTGGAAAATGCCACCAGGAAAATGCTTGTATGTGGGGTGATATGTTGCGTGTATATCTAGTCAGGGATGTGCAGAAAAACAATTTCACTGCATGTATGTGACGATTAAAGTTCATTCATGAACCTGTTTCTCTCTGGCCCTGTTTATACCTGGCATTAACATGCGTCTCGGGTGATCCGATCACAAGTCAACACTTCTAAGTACAGGTGTGAACGCACCCAGGACGCATTGAGATCTGATCGCTCAGACCACATTCGGAGGTGGTCTGGGCCGCATATGACCACATTCTTTTAACAGTGTGTACGCGAATGTGTCCTCGTTGAAGGACCGCCTACTCAACTGATGTCCTCTGTAAGCGGTAGGGTTATCAAAATTGGCCAAAAATGATGTTTGATTATTCCTTCTAAAAAAACAGGTTTGAACCATTCCAATATCTATTTTTGCGCATTATGTCCATAAGGGGGCAAACCAATACAACAAGAGACATAACGACTTGTATAAAGCTATTTATTTCAACATAAACATGTCTTTTAAAAGATCGACATACCTACACATTACAAAATAAACTAATAAAATAATGTCCTATACCATAAAACTTAATTTTTATGGTCTCTCTCTCTCTCTCTCCCTCTCTCTCTCTCTCTCTCTCTCTCTCTCTCTCTCTCTCTCTCGCTTTCTCTCTCTCTCTCTCAAAATAAAAAATAGTTTGACCTTTTCCATTTGATGTGAAGAGGTTATTAGGATATTAGCAAGAAAACATTACAGCATAAATATAGGACTTTCTCAACTACTTCTTTTCTTACTGTACTGTATCAGCAACAGACAGCAAATCAAGTAACTCAAAATCAACCAGCACTTACCCTGAGCCACCCCCAGAGCTCCGAACACCCCTACCCTGGTGTCTCTCTTCCAGGAAGGGTAGGTCATGTTGTTGTAGTCCACTGCGTCATTGGTCCAGTCACTCAGCCACATGTTCTGGCCAATGAAAGCAACGTTCTGGATGCAGTAGAACAGGAGATTCATAGTGGTGTAGCCCCAGCCTATAGCACGTATGTACTGGAGGTACACCGAGAACTTCACCTGGATATCGGACAAAGAAGTAGCGCTTAGAACACAGCTTTGGATGTGTCTGCCCACGTGTTTCTACATATGTGTGATGCATTTGAAAGAAGCCCAATATACCTGTCCTGTTTCCATAGTTTCCTTCTCTATTAGCCTCTGACCTTTCTTTGATTCATTTATATCCTCAGTTTTTTTTATGGAGATCTTCTTTCTTAGTCTGATACTGGAAGAGAGAGAAAGATGATAAAGAAAGAATAAGATGCTATATATTCAATGCCCCCCCGCCCGCACACACACACACACACCCACCACTTTCCTCCTCTCTAACCTGCCGTTGCGCTGGCTGCGGCGGATGCTGCTCTCTCTCTTCAGTGTG
>CABFOQ010032187.1:2442-14627 GCA_900660455.1 Gephyroberyx darwinii
TTGTATTGTAACGTAGCTCTGTTCTGAAAGTAATAAAACATATTGTTGTTAGTAGCAGTAGTCACAGTAGTAATAATAGTTGTAATAGTAGTAGTACTAGTAGTGATAGAGTTACAAGGTGCTGTACAATGAAAACAAAAAAAATGGAAGTAAAATAATGGAAATAAAATAGGTTGAGAAAAAATAACAATAAAATGACATTAAAACTGCACAGAAGACAAACACACATTATAAAACAAAGTGCTTACGAAAGAGGTGCGTTTTTAAAAGCTTCTTAAAACGATCCACTGACTCTGTTTTTAATAACTAAGGGAAGACGGTTCCAGTGGGAGCTACCACTGAACAAGCTCGGTCCCCCTTGGTTTTTAGCCTGGATCTCGGGACAGCGAGAAGGCCTCGGTCAGCAGACCTGAGAGATCTCAGTGATCTCGCTGTGGCCAGGGGACACAGTAGTTCAGAGATGTAGCGTGGGGCCAGCCAGTCTGGTGCTTTAAAAGTGATTAAGAGAATTTTAAAATCAATTCTGCACTCGACGGTAACCAACATAGAGAAGCCAACACTGGAGTAATGTGTGACCTACATCGTGTCTTGGTTAACAGTCTACCAGCTGGAGCCGAGACACAGAAGAGTGACTCAGGGTGGTGAACAGAGCATTGCAAAGAGACAAAAACATGAAGAATTTTCTATAGTAGTATATTATCACCATCTTTCAGAGCACTGGATACTCTATTGCGTAACCTTGTTTTGTCTCTTGTTTATCTTGGTTGTGAAGCTCTTTCTAAACCAAAGCGCTGTACGAACAAAGTTTTTGTTATTGATAATGCAACACACACAGTTAACTGCCAGAGGAATTATCTCACTGTGACTCAGTTGCCACACCTGTCATCCATTTGTTTTAGTTGGAGTTACCTGCGCAGGTATGGACCTCAGAGCACGGTTGGGCTCTGACACGTCTGTCACGTCCTGAACCAAACTGCGTGTCAGACGTGCTTTTCAACAGAGACAAAGTGGCTCTGTTATAATGACAGGTCCTCTGTGTCTGCGATGAAAGGACCTTGGCTCGGGATCCACTTCACTTCACCATGGATGGTATTAGGAAATCATAAAAGAAAGAAAAAACTATGTAGGCATCACACACCGCTGGTATGAACAAAAATCAGTTGTATTTTCACCAAAAAAACAAACATTAAAGAGGCATTCGATAATCTATGACCTTAATTGACCTCAACTTCCTGCACCTGGGATGCTGGGAAAGGAGAAGCATGTCCATTCTCATGTTAACTCTAAATCCGAGACAAAGTTGGTGAGTTGGGTTAGCGCTTGAGCCCTTTGATGTGGGGAGGCAGCACTATTTTCAACACTTACATAATGTTTTACACAGCAGCAGAACAGCATTCAGTTATAATGGAGGGAAGACTTGTGCTGCTGGTCCGTAATAATGAAGAATGGGTCCGTCTACATCCCCTCCATCCTGTCCCGCTAAGCGGTCATTTCCTCAACCCTTCCCCTGAGCGTTTCAGATGTTTACAGGTTGGTCAGCGCTCTTTCTCCTGGGTCGCTGGTTTCTACGTCACCATGTGAATCCAATTCCCCCTTTAGCAGATTTAGAAAGTTAAATGTGATCTGATCAAATTTAATTTGGAGTTGAAAGAAAACGCCAGCACATTTATTTTGGTGCATCTTTGTATCTTTAAGTTTTGGCCAGCGTTAGATGTACAACTGATCTGATTTCTGTTTAATGATGTGGGGAATCTCGAGGTTTTTCTCTCTATTGAAGGATGTGCTCCATCAGTACATTTGTACTTTAACGTTACTTTTTAGGCCATAAATTACTAGTTTTGATCATCCAGCAGCATCAAACTGGTGTAAGTTAGGATAGAGTCTTTTAACGATAAAAGCATAGATTTTTTTGTTATTTGAAAATGCACCAGATTGACAATTTGGACTCCCAGCATGTTTGTGTGAACTTTTACATCCAAGTGAGCATCATGTTATGATTGAGCTCCAGTTAATTGTGGAGCTGTAAATCAATGTGACACCACGAACCAGTTGGGGATGTTAAGAGACCTTCAATATTACACCGAGCAAAATAAGGAAGTTGTTGTTGCTGGGACAGATACAGTACGTGCATGCACTACTGCAGACTGGAGTTATTTAGAGCAGATTAAAAGATATATAGTGTATATAACAATAATAACTGGTTATTGGATACTCCTGGTTATTGGATACTCCTGATTTCAACAGCGTTTCCCTTTCAGACAATGCTTCTTTATATGACTGATTACCTCTGCTTTAAGCTCCAACATGCCCAGATCTTCCCGTTAACCTAGTTTCAAGCTGTCATGTGCGGTCTAGCCGTGACACACCCCTTAGCTGAGTCACGTTTAGATCATAGATTGCTCTGGCATGGGCTTGGCGAGCTTCCTACGTCACTGTGAGCAAATCCTGCTCGGGTGAATGCGAGGCACAGACTGCGGTTTTAAAGCAGAACCAACATTTCATCTTCCCACCGCTTGATGTTCAGCTTGTCCTGAATCTCAGCGCTGTACGTGGAGCAGGACCCTCATACCTGGATTATAAGTACACTTTGAGTGAATGATATAATAAATACAATGAGGGGGTTGAATACTTATAGGGCCATTGTATAGTTAATAACATGAAAAATATTGGTTTCAGCCTTCAAAAACATCAGTCCTTCATCATCAGTCCTGCTGAATACTTCATAGGTCAAATGTATAGTTGATGATATTAAATTAAATGAGATTTTTTTGATGTTTTGCTGATGATTATAAGAATAATTTAAGTTGTTTCAGAGGATTCTCCACCCTGCTAAGAATACAATTCTGGAGGACATACTGAATACCTGAAGATACTCAAATATAAAGATGAATATTGGCACAAAGTATCAGCTATCGTATCGTATCAGTATCAGCTATCGGCAGCTTTGATTTAAAAATATCAGTATCAGTATTTACAGGGTTGTATGGTTATGACTGTATGGTTAATGTATGGTCAATTGAACCTCATTTTCTGATGTTTGTGTGGCGATGATCTGCTTGTAATGCAGCACGATGCGGTTCAGGTAAAGTGTTACCTGTATTTTGTAACCTGTGCATTCTGAAATACAATGAAAAACTACGGTGAAAATACGACTCATGAAGACGGGGTACATGTTTGGTTTCAACATTTTGTCTCAGCCAATTTATGAGTAAGTTCCTGAGATTTGCATTACAACACATTCATACTGAGTGGATGAAAACACTCAGACCTCTCCTTTCTCTGCAACACATTCACTAATACGGGGTTTGTAATCCTCTGGCGTGGTCAGCATCATCACCACTCACATATTGTCCCAGTTGAATGTCACGCTGCACAGGGGAATGTTGTATGCTTTACGGGTCCAGCCCACATTGTGTGTACGTGTGTGTGTGTGTGTGTGTGTGTGTGTGTGTGTGTGCATAAGCATGTCTCTCTGTGTGAGTATTATGCAAGGACAATTACTCACCATTGAGCTGCCCACAGCCACACCTAAAGCTGAGTACAGTGTACTGTATACAGTGACACTGTGCACTTACACTACCAGCGCCATCAAGTGTTAAAGCTGATTAACATCAACTGGCTGAAGAGAGTTCATATTTACCAGGGGTGGAAAGAGTACTAAAATATCCCATCCAGGTAGAAGTACTGAAATTTGACTCAAGCAGAATTACTTTTCACAATAAAGTGCATTAATTAAGTAAATCTTGAATTTATTGTGTGGTAGGATTATAGTAACTCAGTAATTTGTAATTAAAAAAAAACATCCAACTAGCTAGCAAGGCTAACAGACTAGCTAGCAACAACCAGGCCAACTCAAACCAATAATACTGGAGCTGGGTGGATGTTAACTAAGCTGCTAACATGGATAAATCTGATAGAGTCCTAAAGTTACTGACTTCCAAAAATACTCAATAAAGCACAAGTACACAAGAAAGCTACTTAATTACAGTAGTTGGAGTAAAGGTAATTAGTTACTTTGACCCTTGGTAGTTACATTGTGAGGCTGTGGCGCCATCATGTGGGCATGTTTGACAACTTCACTGTAGATGACAAGACATTTATGAGATCTGTAAAAAGGATCCTTGACTTGAACATTATTGGAAATCCCTGTTATATGACCTTTGGCACAGAAATAAAGACATTAAATAAAAGCGTTAGAACAAAAGTGGTAGGTGATATTTCATGCTTGGAAATTATTTTATATTTTAATTATTACACATTGTTTTGCAATATTGGAAAATGGTTTGCATGTTGAATCAACAGATAGAAAATGCTATTACATTTTGCGTGTTTGCATGTATTTATAATAATAATAATAATAAGAAGAAGAAGAAGAAGAAGAAGAAGAAAAAGGTAAAAGGTAAAAGTACAATAAGTTAGCTCCCTACTTTTTATTAAAACAAATGAAACAAGTAAGTGAAGCAAATACATTTTTAATCACATTTCAAATCACATCATTAAAATCACAAAGAATAAAAACACAATAAATGTGTAAAATGTGTATGCGCGCGCAGAGAAAGGGCAGGAGGGATCAGGGGTCATGGTTGCAGTATCCTTTTCAAACAGCAGGTGGCAGCACTGTCAAGGGTTCATTCTGAACGTACAAGGGCGCATGGGCAGGGTTTCTCTAGAAAGGTCTTATTCATTAGCTATCGCAACAATACTATCAGTACATTTTGCATAGTCATACATCTGGACCGGAAAGCCGCCTGATAAATAATCAAAACAACTTTAATAAAGGAGACTAAGGTTCTTCCTCAAAGTGAAATGTGTAAAAGCATGATTACAGGGTAAAAAAAGTGGGCTGAGCACAGCATCTCCACCCACTGATGCTAGCAGGTCATGCGGCTGCCTCCACTGTTTTGATTCCCGACGCGACTCTAACCCTGACAGGCAGTGTGGCGATGTCGGACTTGAGGGAATCCACGTAGTTCATGCAAGCAACCCTTAGACAAACTGCGTTTTACCAAACAGCAGGGATTAAGGGGGAAGCTGGTAGCTTGTACGTTATTCGGTTTCCCCCGCAGGACATGGAGATCACGGCGGAGGGAGAAGCGGTGGAACGCAGGTGAGTGAGAGGCTGGGCCTGGGGAGCGTAGTGGGGCTGGCCCGGCTAGCTAAGCTATGGCTAAAGGATCAGTGTTCATCAAACTAGCAAGTGTCTCAAAGAGAAAACACAAATGCAAAATAAATGCTAGGCAGTTGATAAGGAGCCCTTACTAAACTAGATAATTTGCAGACACGGCTAGCTAGCTGCTAGAAGAACCGTCGTGGTGGTTTGCTGACGTTAGACTGCTGAAAGCTAATGTTAGTTAGCAAACCTGACATGTCAAACTTTTGACATTAAGAGCTCACGTTTCTTATGGAGCTTGTCAAACTGTCACTTTCCGAACCGATACTTCTTTCTCAACCAACCACATTTATATAGTTATTTGGTATTTGCCAAAAGGCTGGCAACACGGAGGACACAACTAACGTTTGTATTAATCGTTAGCCAACTCTTAGCTTCGTGCTAGCCACTGTCAGCTCTACGGCTAGCTAGCAACTGACAGTTGGGCGTGTTTAACAGGCTTGTAGTCGATAATCATTTAAAGCTCATAATTGGGTTCTGAAGATGATTTAACAAGATGGAGCTCTTTAAAATGGTATATAAGTTGCACGCATTCAAACTTGACATTGACAGTTACATAGTGTATTTGTTAGAAAAGTGTATTGACACAATTTTCAGCATAATGCTACAAGAGACTGTTAAAATGACCTTTCAGAAGTAGCCACTAGGCATGTATACTAACAGGTGTTACTCTGTTGAGCCTTGTTATGCCAGTAGATGCAATATTGGTATTTAGATCAGAAGACAGGACAATAATCTAAATTTGGGCTAACACTTGATGCTCAGATGAAGTGTGAAGAGTTTTGTCTGGAGGCTGGGACTAGTTACTTTCATTTCTGGCTCCTCCAGTAACACACATGCACACAAAGAGAGAGAGAGAGAGAGAGTTAAAAAGTTAATCCTTAACCTCAACCTGTCTGATCCATGTGGAATGTTGTCCCTCTGTACAAACACACACCTCTTGTTGTGTAAATGCACCTTTCTCTCTGCTCTGAGGAGAAGGTCAGCCTTGTTTTCTCCAGGTTTCGTGATGTGATTTGATTAGATCGGTGGCTGAACTCGTGACGGTGCTGCTCTCTTTTGAAAAGGCTTGTTGTGTTGTTCATAATTGTTGTTAACCTTTATTTCATGGCCTCACTTTTCTCCCACCAGACACTATCCTCCTCCAATTCTTTGTTATTCACTGAAATGTCCATTTTGAGTTTATTAGAAAATTGGGAATTGTATGTTAGTTACATTGTAGGCTTCACTGTCTAAATCAGGCCTGCCCAAAGGCTTGGTGGCTCTGTGAGATTCCCCACATGATTACTTTTTGGACCTTCAAAGCATTCCAGAGACTCATCAGATTCTACTTGATCGATTTTGGTGTTAATTAAATTGTATTTGAATGATCTTGAGATCTGTTCTATGTTTCTAAATCCAATCTCATTATTTGACACTCCACCATCCATGTTAGGTCTTGGCCTTTGGCTCCTGTGTGGAAATGTTTTTGCCACAAATGTGCTGGACTCGAGGCATGCACCCTCGGGTGTTGGCACCTCCAAAGAAGGAGGGTGTTTGTGTCTCTTACTGTGCAGTAGCATCAGTAGCATCGCATTTCAATACACTGCTGACTTGAGGGGAAAAGAGGAAGTCCTGGATGTGAGCTTGCACTTTATGGCTCAGAGGGAATGTGGCCATGTCTCATGTTGTTTCATATCAGACATTTTGGTGGGAACAACTTTTCATCCTAAAGATAAAAGTTTGAGTCCTTGGATTCTTTCGATATCAGACCATATACAGACCTGTTTTGTAGTTACATGGCAAATTGGCCTAAATCAGCTGCTTCTTTTGCTCTCCCATACAGTCACATATTGTAAATGAGGTGGCTAACAACGACAAAGTTCTGCTTGTGCTTTCCAAATATTCTGCTTGTCAATGTGTGTAAGGAGTGATTTAGTGATGGTCAGCAGCGCCACAGGGAGTCACCGAGCTCAGAATAATTGCTGTTCACTCTGGTTTATTTGTGCTTGGCCGCCGGTCAGCCAGTTTCCAAATGTGATAATCTGTCATGTTCATGTAATTAAATGTCTGTCTGCTACTCTCAACCTGATTGCTACAACACAGCAGTGATCTAACCTGCACCCAGTTTATGAAAGCTTTACCTTTTACATTTCCAGTTTGTTTGCAATAAATAGAAGAACTGGGTAGTTAGCATGAGTAGCGACAGCCACCGTCAACAAAAAATCCAAAAGACGTCACAGTACTGGACACACCGATTGATTGGCAAGTGATCACTGGGAAGTGCAGTGCAGAAACATCACAGCAATGAGAGCTTAGCACCAAAGAGGTCACCAAAATAAAACCTGCTTTCCTCCTTTGCTCTGCCTCCTCTTCCTCCTAGGAGGGAGCACTGGAAGCTGTTGTCCAGCCTGAAGACCACGGTGGAGGGCCTGGTGTCCACCAACAACCCCAATGTGTGGTCGCGCTACGGTGGCCTGCAGCGGCTCCACAAGGACATGAACAACATCCTCAGCCACGGACTGAAGAACGAGCAGGTCAGCACTGAGGGCGATCAGATCCAGACCACTCTCACTCTTTCTATTAGTCTGTTGATGGGCGTGACGACTGATTGTCAGGGAAGGAAATTCTTACCATAGCGATGTCTACAAGCCACAGACTCTCCTTTATAAATCAACATTATGAAACCTTGTCACAGGCTGTTCTTGATTGAGTTTGTTTGAGTTTGTCTGCTCCAGTATATACTATCAAACCTACAGTTTTAAGGGTCTGTGGTTCCATGACTTTAGTTTTAACCTCAAGTTAGAGTTTCTTTAATTCCACAAATCCAGCTGATGTAAAAATCATTCTGTGTTTTGAACACACGTCAAATTGTGAGTGCAACAGTGACCATAAACATGACTGATGAGCACAAAGTGTGACACTGCCATGCACATAGCACAATATGACATGAGTAGGATATTGGAAAGACATTTCCAGAGAGGTTCCCTCTTGAGAAACTTTTCATCAGCAGTTAAACAAAATGTGTTACTTTAACTGTATTACCTAATCAGTTGCTACTGACTTCCCAGAACAGGAGAAATATGCTGAATAATGGAAACTGGTACAAAGCTTTCCATAAAGGCCTATTGTGTCTGTGCTAGCTGGTATTGTCTGTAGCTGCATATTGCTTTCTGTAAGGGCTGGTTTCGTGTTGCAGGTCTACTACAAGCAGAGAGACTACTGGCCGTTCGTCTGGTGCGTTCGCTACATCAGCCCTCACCTGGCCTCACATGTTGAACAGGTATGCTAGAAGCAGCCGCTCTCAACTAGGGATGCTTTTTCAGGTTTAATGGACACACAACTCCTGTTTTTTTAAATGGGAGAGTTCTGTTTTCCTGGTTTGTGTTCCTGAACTTTGATAGCTAGCTATAGAGCCTTTGCTGTTGAGTCATAAATCTGCTACCAGCCACAGCTGGCTCCATCATGGAGTCAAATATTAGCTAAATGCACTCACCTGCCACTTTATTAGGTACACCTATCTAGTACCTTCAGAACAGCCTGAATTCTTCGCAGCATGGATTCAACAAGGTGCCATTCTGCCTAATACCTAATAAAGTGGCCGGGGAGTGTATATAAGAACTGGGCTAGAAATAGAGATACCTGTAAAAGATTCTTGTGGTGTGGGAGTCGATCCAGTCAGTAATGTTTTAAGTAAAAGTGACCAGTCACATAATGTGGATTTGTTTGCAGATTTAGGTCACTGTGACACAGGAAGCTGTCTTGGTGAGCTAACCAGACACTATGGTCAGCTAGCTAACAAGCTGACACGTATGAATGATAAAATGATCAGTTTCCAGTCAAAAACAGCACAGAAATGAACTGTGTCAATCCGGTTCTGTAGATGAATAAGTTGTATGTTTGAAAACGCAACCAGCTGTTCACAGCAACAGTTGCCCAAGAGCTGAAGCCCTCCAGTGTGACTGCCAGATGGTGTGTTGCCACTGAAAGCCCTCTATAGTTCACATTGACCCCAAGAGATGTGCGCACCGGTTTGGGTTCACACCCACCAACATAAATACCAAGCCTCCCAAATTGATTTGCGGTCTTCGAGTCTACCTCAGTCACCCCCAGTCTCCTCATGGTAATGTTAATTGTACTATGAACGGTGTGAAAATGACACCGGCTGCCAACCAAATACTTTTGGCAAGCAAGTTGGTTTCCTCTACCAGCCATTCTGTCAAGTAACCAACCCTCATTTGGAGGATCAGTTGTATTCTAGTTTTAGTTAGCTTGTAAAACAGTGAAAGTGTCCATTACCAGCCACTGTGTTGTTAGTTACCTTCCTCGGTAGTGATGTAATCTCGAGTGCTAGTTGCAGCATGCAAACAAGCATAACATTTAGTGAATCCCTGGCACCCTTCAGACTCTCAGACACAAATCACTACAGTCCCTTGTTTACCTACTTGTGGCATTAGAGGGGGGGCTCAGATGATCCTGTAGTGTGAACGGGTTCAAGACTGGAGACTTTGGCCCTCCTGACGACTCCAGACCAGTCGGAGCCCGACAAGACAGCTTGTGTTTGATTTTGGGCTTCTTGATGCCATGTAAGCGCAACCTTGGGTTCAAAGCTGGCTCAGGACCTTTGTCACACATCAGCCCTCTCTCGCTCCCAATCTCTCTTGTCTCTCTCTTCACTGTAAACTGCCATTTAAACTGCTTAGCCTGACTGTTGCTGTTGTGAAGTTCAGTGACCCTTAACCCCTGACCCCGCCCCCCTCTTGAAGTGTTCGACAGCGTTGTGACATCTAATTATCTCGGCTGCCCTCTCTGTGGCTGGAGAGGTAGAGGGCTCACAGCAGGCTGTGATGTAATCATCATGTGACGCCCGGTTCGTGTTTTTCTGTCCTCTCCAAGACTGATCCCATCGCTGATCCAGTTCAGTCTATCACCTGCCTCCCACCGTCTCTCCTAATCACTCCTATTCATCTGTTCCATTATAGGTGGATAGATGGAGGGATGGACTTTATTGGGGTGCAAAGAAACAGATGCAAACAATGAGTCCATCACAAACAAATAAACCATCAAGAAGTGTATAAAGAAGAACAGTAAGGTTATTACAGTAATAAAGACAATTAAAGTAACAATCCATGACAGTCCATGTCCTCTAGCTGACTGATATAACCCAACAGTGATCCTCCCTCTTCATTTTGCTGCTGTCAACACCCGGTGTCAGGTAGGTCTTCCCTGGCACACAGGAAGTGATGTGTTTCTGGGTTTGTTTGAAATAAATAGAAGAACCGGGCAGAGATAGCCACCGTGAAAATCCAAGGAGAAAGACGCCACAGTACTGGACACACTGTTTGATTGACAGCTGATCTCTGGGAAGACCACAGTGCTGAACGCTGAGCACCAAAGATGGCGACTTAAAAAAAAAATAGTTTCATCCTCATGTTTTACTCCCCTTTTTCCCCAACCTGTCATTCTTATGGGAATATTTTTGGGAATATCTCTCTCTCTCTCTCTCCCTCTCCCTCCCTCTCCCCCCATAGTTCAGTCACCTGGAGCCGGTACTAAGCAGTGGGATGCAGAGTGCTGGTGAAAGCTACAAGGCCGAACGCTGGCTGCTCCACAGCTTACAGGTTCATATGCTGTCGGCCCAGCTCCGCCCCCTGCTCAGGCATCTGGGACATACGCGCAAATACTACAACGGTGAGTCTCGTGATAGTGCTCAAGTTTCATATACGAGCAATAATGTGGTTCTGGGTGTGCAAGATGAAATTACCGCAAATTATGGTTTATTACTCTCTTTCTCCTCCCCCGTTCCCTCCCTGACGGTTTCTCTCTATCTGTGACTTCCTCTTTTCTCTGTCCCTCTGTCTCTTTACCTGTCTCACTCTATCTCTTTGTTTGTCTATCTCTCTCTATCTCTCTCTCGCTCTCTCAGAGGAGGCCTTTCTGCTGAGTGAGCCCCATGTAACGGCCATGTTCCAGTGTCTGGAGGCTGTGGAGCAGAACAACCCCAGACTGCTGGCCCTGGTGGACACCGTCGGGGTAGGACACACACACACACACACACACACACACACACACACACACACACACACCTTAAACGTCTAATCCTAGATCAGACTAGACAATTTTAACGCCGATTCTAAGCCAGACTGGGCCATCTCGACCGTCGAGGGGGCACGTGGGCTCGATGGTCGGTGCAGATTATCCAGTAGCGGGAACGGGTTCAAGACTTCCGATGCTGGCCCTCTGGCCCGGCGCGATTGTTTCATACATGTTTTCATTTGGTCCGGCCAAGTCTGGCTGGGCTTGTGTAGTGTGAAGTGGTACGAAAAGAGAATGAACTGGAAGAGAACAACAACTCCCACTCACAAAGATTCTCAACTCCACGTGCTCCGCTCTTGACAAGTTGCTGTACAGTTCTATTGGAGGAATAAATCTCATATAAAATGGTTAAAAGCAACATTTGAAGTAGGTGGTTGCAGTGTGCTGTGGATGGGAGAAAACGTTGATGGATTTGATTGACATGATTGTATCTCTAGTTCTGTCATTGTATTTTATTACTGTTTTTTTGTATCCCTTAACTTCTGTTAAAAACAGAAAAAGCCCTCTTGAAAACAAACAAAAAAATCACCAAGGTGTGCCCAGAGATAGTCCCTCGACTCTGGAGCCCTCATGAACCTAAGATCTTTCCCTTACTGTTTTCCTACTGTCTGAATAAAGAAAAGAAATACGAGGAATGGACCATCCGTTCTTATTTGTAAAAGAAAAACACAACGGCATATTCCTAGTTGATGCAAATGTCTGGTTAAATGGATTCTGTTTTTTCCCCTCCCCCTCCTCCAGTTGTCTCCGCTGAAGGACCCTCCATGCCTGAGCCTGTTGAAGAGCCAGAGTCTGTGTGTGCTGCCGGGGGCCGGTGGGGCCTGGAGGAGCAGCGACTCGGCTCCCAGAGGAGAGTCTCTGAACCGCAGGCTCACCACCTCCCACTGCTCCCTCCGAGATAGAGACGCCACCACCCGCAACGCCTGCACCGCTGCAGGAG
>CABFOQ010032192.1:4288-15270 GCA_900660455.1 Gephyroberyx darwinii
GTGCAAAATGTCTTCAAAATAGCGCCATCCTCTGTGTGGCAGAAACACTGCAAGCCTGTCAGGCAATACCACCAGTAGGAGAGAGGGGGCACTGTGGGACAGGGGCACTTCGGGACACACTGAAAATAGACCGTTTCACGGCATGTGAGATATCATTATTTTTAAACTTGCATGTATTTCATATTCTTTGTATATTTTCATGTCGTTCTAGTGTTGACATTTTCGGTTGAGTTATGTTAAAATAGCCCCATTTGATATAATTTAACAGTGTCCAACTGTGTGGAGCTACTGTTATCCTTATTTCTATTCTACTGGCGTGTGCTGCAACATCCCATTTTCCCTGTGGAGATCATTAAAGTTTCATCTCATCTCGTCTTGCAGGTCGATCTGCCGCTGCCCCAGATGTGGCCATTACTTCTGCTTAGAGTGAATGCTTGGGATATTCTGATTGACAGGTTGGCCTGGAGGGATGACAGAACATTAGCGAGGCAGGGGAGATAGACAGCTGGAGACGCCATGCTCAGTTAGGCAAAGCTGGGAAAAACTAAATCCTGTTTTTTTATTATTTAAATCACCCAGTTTTGTAGGTTATCAAACAGCCATAAGCTATCAGCACATATCAAAATGAGCTCCGAGGGCACTTTACGACTACGAGAAGGAGCAGTAAATGCATGCAAAGTAAAACTGAGATAAATGATAGTTTAGTGTCCATCTCCAGTCCCAACAGAACAGGCTGTATAGACTATATTCAATAGGGTACAATTTTTGTTTATATGAACTACAAACCCTAGTCATGATCTTTGGCCTTTAATACAAAAAAACATACTTACTACTGCTAGCCTTTGTAGTATTGTGGTCTAAACCTCTGACCTGGAAACCTGAATATGCTCTCATATGCTGCAGGTCAGGGGTTCCCAAACTTTCTCATGTCGAAGACCCCCAAACAGATGCACACTAGACCACGGGTCCCCATCGGAGAAGATTTTTTATTATTAGACATCATCTTAGCACAGAATTATATAACTGATAACAGTGGATGCAATGAAACCTGTGGGACCCCATGGAGCCCCCTTAAGGACCCCAGTTTGGGAACCTGATGTGGGTGAAGTTTCTTGGAAGGAAACCTTTTAAAAAGCTTGAATGAATATAATAAGACAAGGTTGTTGTTGTTGTTGTTTTTAAATACGTTATTGCTCCGTGTAGGGAAATACCTTAATTCATGCTAATAATTGTTTTCATTTCATCGCGAGAGTTCAGTGGAAACGTCACACGCATTCAATTGCTTCCGTGTTAGCTTGCTAGTTTGCAAGTTAACTCCTTGGTGACTGGTTCCTAATGGACACTCAGCAAATCCAGCGGTTTGTATTTTACATTATAAATGCTATTTAGTTTTGGTAAACATTTTGACATATTGCTAGTGAGTGAATATATTAAAAACAGAAGGGTTCTTTTTTGTTGGTTTTCTAGCTAGCTAGTTAGCTATGTTTAGCTAGCCGTCGTTCGCTAGCATTGGCTAAAAACATGACTTGTGCTAGAGAACCCTGGGACAGTTTATAAACCGGCAGCCAAAAGGTGTTGGTTTAAAATCAGCGGTTTTTTTTTTCACATTTTCTAGATTGTAGACCATCAAGTAAAACTGCAAAATACAATAAAGTTTGGTTATACCGTTAATTTGTAAATCCAGAACGGGGTTCCTACGGTCATGGAATTCAAAACTTTATGTTATAGGAAATGGAACATGTGGAAATGTCAAGTAAATGTGTTGCTAGTCTTTTCAGTCCAACCAGTGAAATGTTGATTGTTTCAGCATTTCAGCTTGTTGGTCCACTGAGGAAGAAAAACCCAGATCGGTCGTAAGAGATAGTTGCAGCCAGAGTTAGGGCAGTATTCCTTTAAGAACTTGTTCTGACAGGGAGACCAGACACAAGTCATTCTCTCTCTATGTAACGTTGGAGAAAACCTTCTATAAGAGGTTTCTGTTAAAAACAGGCATGCCCTAGAGAATTTACCTGGCTCAGTAAAAGAATAAAACAACCTCCTGCTTACCCGCCATATTCCCATCATCCCCTGCATGTCAAACTGAAGTTATAACATCATGAGGGGGAGGATGCCGCTCTCAGTTCTCTGATCCCAGTCGTCTGCATGGAGGATGTGGTTCTGCATTATAAGCCGGGTTCTGCCGGTCAGCTCAGCAGTCTGCTGGAGAGAACAGAGAAGGTGCTGGAGTGGTTCCCCTGTCGGGTTCCTCCTGCCTTCACCCCCTGGTTCCCCCCTGCTGCAGACCGCCAGCTGCCCATCAGACCCTCCAGACCTGCTCCCATTATCACCGCAGGTTGGTTCACTAAACCCTAAACAGGTCAGAGGTCACCGGTGTGATGGTATAATGATGCCATGTGATTGATTCTTTATTGTAGAATTGATCAATACTACACTGGTTGTTTATGGGAAGAACTTAACCTGAGACACAAGTAGGCATGAATATGTTTTATTAGTATTGTTGTACTAGTGTCTTTTATTATCATCGTTGTTGTGATACATACATACAGAATTACTTATTTAACTGTCCTTCAAAGAGAAATTAATGATTTAGCCTGTTCAATGAAACATTAAAGAGCAGTAATACGGGATATTGGCATTCATTTCACTGATATTATTCTTATTATTTATTGATCCAAGCCACCATCCAGGAAGCCCCTGAGAAGGCCCAGATCCCCCAGGACTCCTCAGTCTCTGAAAGACCTCCGGATTTTACCCCAACCTCTGTTCAAGGGCCACCACAGCCTAACGCACAACCAGGGGCTGCTAGACTGTCACCAGAAACACTAGAACTCAAAGATGGCGTCCTCATCTCTGACACACAGGCAGCAGTGACTAAACTCCTCCCAGAAAACAAACTACTAAAGACCAAAGACGGCGCCTTCATCACTGAAAGACATCGCGATCGTCCTTTGGCTTTAATCTGTGTCCAACCACAGCAGAACGCTCCAGCAGAGGCTACCAAACTATCGCCCGAAGACGGTGTCTGCATCCCTGAAACACCCAACCATCTTCCCCCAGCCTCACCTCAGGCACTCTTTGGCCGACCAGAGCCTAACGCAGCCAAACTATCGCCTGAAAAACAACAGCAGAAACCCAAAGTCAGAGACAGTGAGGTCAAAAGGTCATGGAGCGTCTTTGCACAGAAAGGTGTTTTGGTCCAGAGCACCCAGTCCCTGTCCAAGCAGTTCCATAAGATGGTGTGGAACCACAGACTCCACCTCCGCCAGAGGGCCAAGTGGGTGATCTGTCAACAGAACTGTGGGGCGTCAGGAGACATAGAGCAGGTCAGTAGCTACTCATTTCTCTCCTCAATGGCTCCGCCCATCTCCAGTCGGGAACTCGTGTCGAATTTCTGTCCAGTATTGATCGGTTTCACCATATATTAGAGGTCAAATCAAGGTCACATATTTGTTTTCTGTTGCCTTGTTTTGCTTGGATGTTTGCGTGTTATAAAGTTAGACATGTCTGTAGCGCTTGGACAGATAATTACAAAAACAAGTGTTAAAACGTTCTTCTCTTCCTCCTCCTCCCGTCCAGGTATGGAGGGATCTGACCCGGGCCGTCCGGCGCTCCAGGCTGCCGACCTGCAACGCCAACATCCAGAGGGATCAGGCGGAGATCTGGGTGTTCTGCGACGTCCTCTACTCTGAACTGGTAGGAAAATACCTGAAGGAGGAGCTGCGGCTGTCAGGGAACATCAGCCTGTCTGTTCACAAACTGGGAAACATCTTCAGCCTGTAGACGGACACTTCAGCTCCCGGTCACGTTAAATCACATGATGCTGGCATGATGCTACTGACACTGATGATTACATGGCAACTGAATGATAAACCCGCTGATCTATCTAGATATTGTGGTCATACTTATTAGTCTCCATCATTTGAGGAACAAAAATAATTTAATTGCACTGTTGTCGTCTTACATGAACTGTTTCAGTTACAGCAGGCCTTGTAATCGAAATGAAATGTTTCAATATTGTCGATGTGCCAACGTTTTTATTATTGTGGAAACTAAATTGTACATGATGAGTTGTGCAGCCCAATAGAAACAGCAGATCATCTGACACTGAACATGTAACTCTTCTTTCCATGATGACAAGCTTCTTATGCTGGAAGTTTCTAGTGTGTCCACTTCCTGGATGAAGTGAGTGACAGGGAGGTGGACCCGCCCCTCCTGGGAGGGATTTGCTCTTTGAGCCAATTTCAAGTGTGTATTGTACATTTATGAATTTGAGAATGTATGTTTTTTATATGTGTATTTTTCATATTGACATTACTGTTATGGGTGAATAAATATTTAATATTTTTATATTAAAAAAAGCAGCACTCTTGGTTTTCACTATTTTACTACCGATGGATTGAAAACTTGAACTAAGGACCCATTCATTCATTTTCCACAACTGCTTAATCCTACTCACAGGGGGCTGTAGTCTATCCCAGCATGCATTGGGAAACTCCCTGCATAAATCTCCAAGGAACCAGAAATTTCTCAGAACCTTTATGCCAAAGTGAAGAATGTGGCTTTTCAAAACTGGAAGTGAAAACATGCAAAATGTGGTTTTGAACCGTTTCTAGAAGTGGGAAGCGAGGGTGAAAAGTCGAGGGCTCATTTCCAAAACACCACACACCCAGTGGTGCTGGTGGGAAATCTTCTCTGTGAAAGAAGGAAACTTAAATACTCAACTACTAACAAATATGAAAACAATGGAAAGAGCCACGGTAGCTTAGGAATCTAGGCAGGATTCTGATTTTTTTTTTTTTTTTAAATATGTTTTTCAAAATATTCCTTTTAAATTTCTGGGGTTTTTTTAATACAGCTAACTTGTACATCAAATGTACATTTTTAGAGGCTGTGTTGTGTATGGCTGCTGACCCCTTGTGGTCGTGGCAGGTAATTGCAACAGACAGAAACTCATTCACATCTCTAGTTGCATGCAGCATGCAGTACATCTGAAATCCTTTCTTACGTTTTTCTGCCATCGGTTCAGCTCCCCAACGCTTTAGCGTTTCAAGCTGGGCTGTTACTGCTGCATTTTATTTATTATATCTTGTCCTGTCTTTTAGGACAGAAATGAAAACTCATTTCTAAACTTCTATTTAACTTATAACCTCTTCCTTTTTTGCTCTTACTAGAGTAGTTTTGTTGCTTTGAAATCCAATATAGTTTTTTATTTTTGCTGAGTGCACCTAAATGAGCTACGGCGATATTAACCTGCTATTAATATTGTTATTTTGTTCATTTTATTTATTTATATGATTCTTTTTCAGTTTCTCCCAGGAACCTGCTGCCTTCTGGAACTCTGGTTGCCATCATTCAATTCAAAATAAGATGCATCCTCTGGTCCGCTGAAGCATCACCGCCTTCAGCTTTACCAAGAGGGTAAGTACACTCCTTTTCCCTTACCAGCTTCAGTGTTTAAATATGGATGCGTGGAAGAAAACATTCAAGTGAGGTAGAGTAGAGTACAGTACAGTAGAGATAAAAGATAATGTACAGAAAGCCAGTCATTCAAGGGGCTTATTTTGCCAGGATGACCGGCCCCCAACAGCATTTGACACAAAATATATTGATTTCAAATTCTCCCAAAAAACTACGGCTGACTTTTTAAGAGTGAATGATGATATTTCTGACTTCTGACTTGCAGTGTGACATGCAACATGCAGTGTGCAGCCAGACCACCTCAGCTGCTGCTCCTGCTGCTCATCCCCACAGCCCGGCTCCAAGGCCCAGGACCAGACCATGATGTATTATCTCACCCCCGAGGCTGTGTTCATCACGGTACTGTTGGGTTCATATAGGGTACTGTTGGTTCAGGTGCTGTTGGGTTGACACTGCTAGGGTTTGACAACAACAGGGTTTGAAACTATTACTCTGAAAAAAATCAAATCATCAACCGTTGCACTTCCACAGCTGCAGTCAGAGAACAAGCAGCTTTCCTATGAGATGGAGAACAATGGTTTCAGGGGCAGAAACCTCCACTCAGGTGTCATCTTTCTCTGAACACAGGCTATGATTAGGACGGGCATCCTCTGCGCCATGCTTACGTCTATCCTACTGTGGTTCTGCTGGAAGGAGTGGAAATTGAGAAAGAGAAGAAGAGCGGATGAAGAGGAAGGACAGCAGGCTTCCATGCCTAACCCTGGTGTGAACCCAACTGAATAAATACTGAAAATAAAACACTTTATTAGTTCAGTTTCCGAAGTGAAACTTAATAATATCAATACAATTTCGACAAGCAGGATGTTTGTATTTCCACAATTATCTGTTCCTCTTTAATGTTCCCTGGCAAAACTGGTTCAGTTCTTACAAACCACAACAGTAGAGGCAGCAGCAGTTAATAATAGTTGATTTGCGGTGTTCAGATAGTTGAGGTGGTATCAATTATTATATAAATATATACATTTATAGTTTTCAGATTATGAAACCACGGATAGAAAGGGGGTTCAATTTTCAGCAGTCACTCGATTTTCGGCACATCACCTGCACGTGAGTGTGACGTAAAAGGCGCAAATATACAAGAGCGGTGTTGACGAAGTTGAGACGCTTCAGCAGCAGTAATATTTTACAACAGAAGAAATGTCCCTCTGCCTGATAGCAGGCCGCGTGCAGGCCGCCGTAGTTTAACCAAACATTAACCAAACCGCTCGCGGAGAGATGTGTCGACGCGTCACACCTGCAAGAGGTGAACGAGCTGAAAAAGAAGTACGCTAAAGTGCGGACAGCGCCGCAGCGTTTATGGTCATTCCATCGCGTGAAACGTGCCAGGACGCCCACACCCACCACGTGAGCACGAGCACGGTGAGGCTGAAGGTGACCTGCGGGACGATGCTTCCGCCCAGGAAGACAAACCTAAACTAGAAGATGAGGAGAAGCAGGCCAGGCCGGCGGTTAGTTTGTGTTTACTGTTGTACTGAAAAGATGCCAGGACTACCAGCAGGGCCTCATATGACCCGGGGGCCCCGATGGCTGCAGGGGCCCCGATGGCTGCAGGCTTGTGGATAAATTTGTAATTTAACTGTAATAGTTGTACAGTGAACAATTGATAGAAGTGTGTGTCCAACATATGTGAAGGGGTGGATGCTGAGCTGGGTGTGTCCTTGACAGTGCTTAGGACATGTCAGAACCAAAGCACCTGCTAATGTCAGCAGGGCACCAAGTAGACCACTGACATCCACGTTGTGTCAGGGGATTTCTGGGTATTGTACCTCTTGCTGCCATTTGGAGCTTTTGTTCGTTTTTCTCCTGTATCGTCCGAATATGTGTGTGCGGCTTGTTGCTCTGGTTTTTAGTTTGTCTGCAACCATGATGGTTAACCGACTGAAAGGGAGGCCTGGCTGCAGAGGTTAGTGGAGGGAGACTAGCAGTAGCAGTTCATAGTAGAAAATAGGCATCAGCTGACGTACTTCAAACTCTCTTTATTATGAACACAGAAAAATAATACAGCAGATGAATTCAAAACCTGAGACTGCAGCGCTCGACGTGACAGACCAGATGAAGAACCGCCCGGTGCATTCGGATGAAACGTGAGCAGCATCAGCATCACGAGAAGCTGCAGTCGGTGTCATTCTTGTCTGACACGAAATTCCCGGTTGCCTCTCTTGCATTCAGCAATCCGGGAGAAAACGTGTCATTGAGGAACAACACCTTGTACGAGAACAGGAAGTCCGTTGGTAGTAAATCAAGTGTTACTTTCACTTTCCTTACCGTTCTGAAGGAAATGAAAGTGAACGTCAGCTTGGAACGACCCCGGCAGACTTTGTTCATGAAATACAAACTTTACAACATCATCTCAATTTGAAATATTCACCCGTCACCATTACATTTTTTGAAAAGAATAAATATATATAAATATATATAAGCCCTTTGGATTGAAAGTGAATCAGCTGCGACATTTTTATTTTATATTTACCCTAACCCTGTCTGCAAACCCAATTTCCCTCACGGCAGGGTGCCTGCAGGTCCTGGAAAAAGCCTTAAAATGTCTTTATATTATATAATCTAAACTCAAGGCCTTTACTGGTTGAATACAGTTAAATATACCATTTTAAGTCTTTTAATTCAGTTTTAGAGGTCTTAAAAAATGTGGTTTCTTTTGAGAAATTAGACCATATTAGTTCTTTTTTAGATGTGAAATTGGTCTTATATTTAATTCTAACTGACATTAAAAAGTCTTAAATGTAAGTTGATGAAACTTGCAGACACCCATGAGACAAAGTTTTCAGCTGAAGTGAATTAAACTGGGAGCCGGTCGGCGCTGGTCAACCATCCGGTGATTTCTGTCGCGTCGGTTGTTCTTGCCTCAAACCTTCCTGGGACGCTGCGGCGTGTTGAAACTCATCGGGAACATCGGCCCGCTGGATCAGGATGTCCTGTGCATCATGGGATGGAAACGGAGCCCACAACCAGCTGGAGCTCAGATTCACAGCTGCATTATGGGTTCCGTTACAACCCCACCCACCACAACAGCCCGTAGGTCCTGGTCAGGACCGCCCACACGACCACTAGGAGGTCCTGGTTAAGACAGGAGAACGTGAGTTTTCATAATAATTCACGAAAACAGATTCTTTACATTCAATGTTAATAGTGGAAGAGTCGGAAAGTCACGCAGACAAGATAAGGCAAGTGTCCTGAATCTGAACAAAAACATGCCTGGGATCAGCAGTAGTGTCGGTTTTACTTTCTCACGGTTCATTTCAGTCACATTAGGTTTGAACGCCGTGCATGTCCACACCAAACACGGAGATCACCTCCCGAAACTTTGGATTTCCCAGTGTCCTTTTTCACATCTTTGATTACCTCGGTTCAATTTGAGATATTCTGTATTTGACAACTTTTAAAATTAGTTTTGGTCTCAAATCCAATTTCAGCTAGTATTAAAAATGTGTCTCCCTGAAGCCTGCAGACACCCTGATCTCTGCTTTTACCTCTGAGTGGATAGGAGCCAGTTCTCCAGGTTTTTCTAATGATGGGAAGGGAAAGGGTTAATAGAAGTAGAAAGGGATAGCTTGACTGGCAACTGTAGGGCTTTAATATTGTCTTGGAAATGAACCAGATGACAAGACATGGCCTGTAGAGTGTCACTAACATCCATCACTATCGGCGGTTAACCTGGTTTTAAGAGCACCAGCCAAATAAGTGTTCAAGCCTGTCGATCTGAATGGAAAGTCCAAATCAACACGAACATTTTCAATAGTCTGTTAAAACATAAGAGCTGCTTGACTCTTCATATTTATGTGTCCACTTCTGCAGCTGGCAGACCGGATGCTGGGCTACTCACCGTCCGTCGCTACGCTGTTCGTTCTCCTCCGGCTGTCACAGGTGGGTTACGACCAAACGTCCTTCCTAGCCGACGAGCGCCCAGAGCCAGAAGCAGGCTGAAGGTAGTCGCTCCGTCCTCCAGCTGAGGAAACACCGTTAGTGTTAACTGGTGTTGGGGAATCCGGATGAATTGGACGGCTGTAAGACGGCAGATTAGTGTTTGCTTTCAAATGTTACTGAAAGCGTCTGAACACGCAAGGGACGCTAAACAATCCAGATTGCATCAGCTCCGAGGGAAAAGTTTGATTTTGATTGATTTTGATCAAGTAAACACGAACCTTTAAAGGGGAATTCCTGTATTTTTAAACCTGGGCTCTATTTGTACATATTAGTCATTTATACTGCAAAAAAATAAAAAAAATACCAATCTGAGCCGGTCAGTGGCAAAAACAAGCACCTTTAGTGGACCTACTTTGATCGGTGCACTTGCCCCTACTGGTTACGTTGCAGCCATATCAGCCTGTTTCTACTGGACCAATTCCAAAACTTTTTCTACCTTTTTTGTGGCATAAATGACGAATGTGTGCACATGGAGCCCAGGTTTAAAAACACTGGAATTCCCCTTTAACCTGAGTGAACATTTAAAAAACAGATCTAAACTCAGAAAGTCAGTCTCCTTAGCTGCTGTTCTGTTTATTTTCTATTCAGCCCTTTGCTCTCACGTGTTCATCCTATGGTCACGGTAATATTGGCACGAGGCCCCTGACCTTCTGCGACCCTTACTTGTGTTGGTTGTGAAGCTTCTCCGACCGCGGCGCTCACCGCACGTCACGCTGGATACGCCTGAAATGTAAAAATGTGAGCGTGTCATTGAATCGGTTTTATTTCACCTAAAAAAAACAGACAAACGAGGAAATAATAAACATTTGACAAAGCTTTGATGTTAAAACCAGGCCGGGGGCGAAGGCTGCTGCACCTCCACACATTCTGCCTGTTACACGTTTGGCAGATTTTGACATCATAGATAAGGACAGGCGTCTGTACTTGTAACCCATCTTGAAAAACCTGTTCTGTATGAGAGAGAGAGAAAGAGAGAGAGAGAGAGAGGAATGATAAAAGGAAGGCGAGAGAGAGATTTAAGGAAGAGATGCACATCGTTTTGATTTGCTGCTCCTGTCTTGAAAAGCTTCAGATCGACCCAGAACAAAAAGAGGTAGTTGGAGGAGTGGGAGCGACGAGGGAAAGAGAAGACAGAGAGACTCACACATTTCTATCCTCCACCCTTAAGAGGGAAACCACAACGCTGTGGGGGGTTTTTTTGCTTTCCAAGACGGAGGAGGACGAGAGAACGGAGACAAAACAAGAAATAAATCAGCACAAGAGTTTATGAGGAGGTGACGAGAAAGTTGGGAGAAGCGAGGGGAGGAGGCGGGGAGGCAGGGGGAGGACAGAAAGCAGGCTGGAGGGAAAACAAAGTGAAAGTAAACGTGGAGGGAAAGAGAGAAAGAAAGACTTTGATGAACTAACAGGAGAGGAAAGCAGGAGAGTAGCAGCAGCTCACCGTCTCAGCGTGTCCTCCTCTGCTCTCCGGGCGCCTGCAGCTCTCCGACTCCAAACTTCCTCTTAAATACTCTGAATCTCTTTCACTTTCACTTCTCCTGATCGGTCAACGGCCCTCAAAACTC
>CABFOQ010032193.1:0-11060 GCA_900660455.1 Gephyroberyx darwinii
GACAGATGGGGAGGGGTGAGAGAGAGGGACTAATTCATATTCTGTTTCAGCAACATCTTAGAGAGCTGAGGAGTTCAAACATTTTCCAAGCAAATGCAGAGAGAGAAGGGGAATGAAAGAGAAAGGCAGGGGAAGAAGAGAGGACAAGACACTAGGGGTAGGTGTGTGTGTGTGTGTGTGTGTGTGCATGTGCGTATGCATGTGTGTCTTCTCGAAACTTTGATGGTGTGGGTATGGTTGGAGACCTCAAGAGAGTTTCCGGAACCTTTTCTGTTAGAAATGTAGCTCCTTGTTTCTTCTTTGGCTGCACATGGGATAAAAAACAAAAACGCAAAAAGAGGTCAAAAACAGCATATTAATGACACTGATCAATCACACTGATCAATCACACTGATCATTCACACTGATCATTCACACTGATCAATCACACTGATCAATCACACTGATCAATCACATTGACAAAAGTGTCAATTAGGAGAACCTCAGCCAAGATATTCCAAGAGAACTGAGCACACGAGCAAAGACAATATTAGATGAGATCTTTTATAAGAACAGAACAGAAGTTTAGACATCGCTTAAAGGGGCTGAGGAAGGACAGGTGAGGAAACACCGGTATGCAGTTTGGACATGAACAAGCAAGGTCCAACATATTCCAGTGTGTTGTCTACAAGAATAACACAAGAATTGTGTAAATCTGAGCTGCAGCGGTGCGCGGGAGGGCAGTCAGGTTAAATGAGAGGATTTTTGGGAGAGATATAAATTGGTAAACAGTAGACTTCACAGCAGTGCTTGGCTGCCATCTGCCCCGGCTGGTGGAGAACTGATGGAGGGGAGTGAGCGGGGGACAGAGTGTGAGAAGGTGGGTTGCGGACGGGGAGCGCTGTCTAAAATATTCACCGCCTTATTTTCGATCTCCAAGCCCAGTCACCCTAAGTATTCAATCTGAATTTTGATGGCATGTTTAACTCATTAACCCCACGTTCACACTGCAAGCAACGCGATCAGCAAGTCACCAGAAGTTCATTCGTTTCCTGTAGACCTGAGCGACTGCCTCGGCTCTGGCTCGTCGGCAGACAAAAGCCACGACTGAACTTTTCATGGTCATCAGCCGTCGAACATTTCCATCCTTCCTTGCTTCCTTATCGATGTTTAATGGCGGCTCCTGCACATAATATTGACAGGCTTATGTGATTGCACCAGGGGTTTTAGGTGATGCGTCACTCTCAGGTGCTAGCATGTCATTACAATACTTAAAAGCCATTAGAAAAAGAAATCATTAGAAAAGAAGACTTCTAATTAACCTTCGTCAAAGCAAGATGTCTTTGTCTTTGAAGGGAACCGCGACCTCCACGCCAAGGAGTGTAGCTTTCACATGATCAAAACCCTTTTCTATCACCCTGCGCTGTGCATTGGGACATTTCCTTTTCCTGGGGGGGGGATTGCTAAGGTGTCATCTTTGATCATTTTCAAATGATAGGACATGACTGATCCAGCAGTTACAATGGACAGTGGCAGATTGTTACCCAGTGGAACCCAAGACAGAAGAGGATGGGGACAGTATAATTGCACTGGGAAGTGAGTGGGGGTAACACAGAGACAGACAGGGCTGTAGGCCATCGGGTGTTTATCGATCTGATCAAACAACCTCCAATGTTTGTGTCTTGGAATAATTGCTGTTGTTCTGCCAAAGGGGATTTTCTAACAGGTAGATTCTGGATAACTGGATCCTTCCTAAAGCCCGGTCGACCAGAAAGAAAGAGGTAGTCAATCATCCAGTGAAGTGCTGCTCCTTGATCCAGAGCACACCCCTGGCCTTGAGGGATACCATGGTTCTGTAGAGACAGAGAAGGGTAATTGGATGGAGCTGAGCCTGATAAAATCCTCCTCTGAAGAGAAAAGAATTTAAATTGGATATTTCTGTATGCTGACCGCAACCTTTGGGACAGGGAAATGAAAACAAATCACAAAGTGACATGTAAATAAGGTTTTCTATATTACTGTCAGTCAATACGATAGGCAACAGTTGGAGATTGTGTGGCTCTGTCTACATCCATTCAGTGTTCTGTCACAAACCAGTAAAAATGTATCCTGCAGTGAGAAATGTGTTTCTGGTACCTGTCTGGTGAATCCATTTTCAGTGAGTCAAGCAGTAAGGCCTAATTCAAATTTTTGTACGTTTAAATTATTAAGAACTCCTATTTTGCGCTGACCGTACCTCGAGGACGGTATGATAAGTAAGATTCGAGGGGGGTGCAGCTCCTCGGGAAAATTCTCCATGTGTCAAAACCACTGCACCATAGATAGTGTCATGTAGTAATTTGATTAGAAGCTTCTTGAAGACTCTTCCTGTGAAAAGTTAAATATATATAATATATAGCATATGTATTCCAGTGATTTGGATTGTTTTGACTAGTCTCACATTGCACATTGAGAGTTTGACCTACCTGTTGCGGTGGAAGAGGCCTGGTGATCAAACAACAACATTCTGTGACTTCTTGTCGACCAATTAAGATGCACCTGTAAGGCCAGTCCTCCAAGCCAATCATCTGTCTTCTAGCTATCTCTCATAACTTCCTAGACTTGACTTTCCAACTGTGAAATTTATGTTATTACAACCAGGCAGTGTCATACCAAGTTTACCTATCTCATATCAGAATCAAAATTGCTTTTATTTGCCAAGTACAGGAGGAATTTGACTTGATTAATTGGTGCTGACACATTACAGGCAGTTACAAAATAGAGGATTGACACTTTCTGTGTGCAGGACAAAATGTAACAGGATCTCATAGAGTCCAAGTATAAACTGCAACTCTATTTTGTAAAGTTTGGTCGGTAATCCTTGCATGACCTCTGATGCTGGATAGACACAAGTGGGGACTCCCTGTGCCTTTACTTGTCAGCTGTGAGTGACAAAGTTGAGATGTGTTAGCTTAATAGCTAATAATAATAAAACAAGGAATAGTGAAATATTTTAAAAGGAGACAAAAAGAAACTCATTCCATCTGACCAAACACTGCCAAGGTTAGGATGGATTGCTACACCAGTGTTGTTAATTGTAGATTATCCATCCAACGTATCCAGTCAAACCTTCGTATTAAGCCTTTTCTCCTCTGCCTCTAATACATACATGTGATCAGGACATCAGGAAGCACCTGGAAGATATCTTGCAGCGTTTGATACCAATGTATTATGGTGCTCTAGATTTCTGTCTCTTGACTTGCTTCAATGCAGTCAACAGATTACTTACTTATTATAATTGTTATTTAATATATATTTTTTAATACATATATACTTTTATACTTATACGTTAAAATGTTAAAACACAATTTTCTATGGCTCTAGTATTCCTTGGACTTTCCAAATACTATAAACTCCAATTAGATTATATCTTATTTTGGAGCCTATCCAATACACGTTTTCTATTAGATTACTAGGTATTTTTGATTAGGGCGTTTATTGAATTACATATGTGTACAGATGTGATGTGTGTGAACGGTGCCCTCCTGAGCTGTCAAGTATATGCCTGAATGATAAACGCTTTTTAAGTGGTTTGGATAATGATTGGATGATTATGGTCCCTTAATTGCCACAGGCATGTTGTGTAGCACATGTAAGGTCAGCCAGATCTTTGCTGTCAGGATGAGGGATACAGCACCCATTAGCAAACGGCCTGTCAAGCTAGTGATCATTAGTCTGATGATGCTTGTGGGTGTCACCTCCATTATCCTTCAGACCAGTCTGAGGAGCCGATAGCCCCAGAGGGTTTTAAGTAGTATGAAGCTGTTTAATGGTGAATAATAGTGCTGACAAATAAGCCAAAGACCTACAAAGTCATTTTAGACATTGTATTAACAGGCGCTAATGATTTTGCTTCGGTTGTGATTTGAATGGCCCAAAGGGAATACAGATGAATGTATTTACAGATCTTATCATTTAGGCCTGCATGGGCAAGAGGGAAATAAGTATTGTTATGAATTTTGTTTCTGACACTATATTTTGTCGGGTTGTCTTATGTTTTGAATGAATCATATGCACAATTATTGCTGTTTTCTGACAGCAGGTGCTGTGCATGAATTCCCATCTGAACAGAGTCTGACATTTTGTCAGTCTGTTTGCAATACAATAAATGGAGTCTGAAAATGTTAGAATAGCGCCTAAGGATGATATGTGATAATAACCATGAGTTTTACCTCATCGCAATTTTCATTATAAGCGTGAAGAATTGTGTAAAAACTTTTTCACTCACCATGCAAAACCCTGAATTGTTGTAATGAGACTGTTTGAAATGAAACTTGACTCCATTTGAAAAATAAACTTAGTAAGGTGATTAACAGGCACTGCCCTCCTTGTCTTACGCATTCCAGTTGTGTTATCAGAGGATGGATATAAGGAGTGTCCTATTTTGACAGGGCTTATTAGTAAGAATAATGCCTCCTGTCTGGAAGCCACCTCTGGTCTCTGACTGATTACATCTACTTTCTCTGTGGGATTTGCTGTTTGAGTTTGTTCCTCATGGTTTAGAATGAGGGCAAATGTGTCATGCTGCTGGAAACAAGCTGATGAAATACACCTTACACATTGGATATATTGTCAGGTAAAATATGTCTCCAAAATAAATAAATAAGTACATAAAATGATGACTATTATTCATTTGATATGAATTATACAGCATTTACGTTGTCATAGTACACACAGTGTAGCTGGAAGTTTGTTTCACATTTCATCCTAGGGGTCAGAGTGAGGCGGCAGCAAGGAGCAGCATCCTTTGAGCATGTAGGGGTTCATTGTCTCGCTGACACTACGACAGGCATCAAACCTGATTAGTTGTTCAGTATTAATAATCATAATTTTCACGAATCATGGTCATTAATCAGCAATAGGCTAAATAGTATGTTGCACATAAAAAAAAGAAGCATGTTGCTTAATATCACACACTGTCAAGCCATGGATATTCACAGGAAGTGTAAATTGCACTGAGAGCAAGAGGCCATTTTTAAACCTCAGTCTGAGTCCTGCCAGGCCCCCACTTGCGACTCCGTAACCTGGCAACAGTAGATGCAGACACACACAGTGAGCCAGCACACTGCTGTGCACACAAGGGCAGTGGTGCACACTGCAGTGCTTGGGATGGTTTTCTTGACATTTACTATTCTGGATTTAAGTCCATTGCTAAACATTGTGAGGACATGATCCCACACTAACCAGGTATGGGAAAGGTTAATGAGGCCAATTATTGAATATTTTTATGAAATTATAAAAATATAACAAAATATATGCACCAACTAGCATTGCTTCTTGTTTCTTCACGTGTCTGTAATTAGAACAAGGTGCTACATATCGCACGGGGGCACTATTGAATAACTCAGCAGCCTTGATAGAGAACAACCTGTTGGGTTGTTTCAGTGATGACACACAATTACAACATCCAACACCCATATTCCTCAGCACAGATAATCACTCCTTGACAGGCCATTGTCCTCTCCCTTTTTCCACACTCCCAATGCTGTCATGGAGACCATGTGTGGAGGATGAAGTTGTTTGGATTTAATTGCAAAAAGCAATGATGGTATAGAAAAACACAAGAACGTCTCTTGCTGACCTGTGTGTTTAAAGTTGCTTGGTGCATAAAATAAAATGGTAGCAAAGGGTGTGTATTAATAACTCTTCATAACACTGTCATGTACCCACCACATCCCACCCTCTTACACCCCTTATATACATTATATTTGTGCACTTTGACACTTGGCAAGTGAAATTGTTTGAGGTGAACTCTTCCTCTTTCTACCTCCGCAAAGAATTCAGCTTCTCTTTTGATGAACCTTTGAGGTGACTCAGACGCTTTTGATTACATCTTGCATTCTACATCCATCCTCTTGACTGTGCACATTGTGCAACACCTCAAAGGATGTGGAGGTTGTTCATCCACACAATCACTCCAAACTACATTAGAAGCAGACAGGGCAATGGCCGGTCAGGGTCTTGATTTTTTTCAGGTCTGTCATTATCCCAAAGGGCTTAGTGGGAGTCCAGTGTGTGACATCACCACAAACTGAAGTGCTGTCTCATATTCAGTGGTTTCCTTTTGTATTAGACAGTATAAGACAGTTAATCAGTCAGTAAATCAGATGCTAAGCCATCTAGTTATTATCTAGGACTCATATTGTATGTCAGGTGGTCACATTGTACCAAGCATGTAGGCAAGGACAGGATTTGTATTAAAAGTTGAGTAATATCACAAAAATTAAGAAGAATTCTTTTAAGCCATGCAACCAAAGTTTGATTTGCTTAAGTGAAGATTATGTGCACACCGGGGCACATATTTCTTATTATTTCTTAGTGAGAAACACGAGTAAGATCGAGCAAGCAAGAGACAGAGAGAGATATAATATTGATTCAAGTCATTCTGAAATATTTAATGCGTTACAATCGTAGAAGCAAAACTAATCTATTAGCTTCTGAAATCGCTGTTGTTGCCTTACATGAACTCTTGTGAAAGTACAAGTTGCCCTAGCTGCCCTGTATGGATAAGATGTTTTTTCCCATACTGAAGGTAAGTTATCTTACTTTTCTGTCTGTGTTTATGCCCTAACTTGTCACGGTATGCCTTTATTTCTCCTTGGCATAAAACAGCTGCACTTCCTCGTTTGGGTATGCAGCCCATACATCTTGACTTCTGTCTCTCTCTGTCTCTCTCTGTCTCATAAAATACAAACTCAACGAACCACAGAGTGGACTTGTTTATTACCACAACACAATCCCTAATGAGCACATCATTTGCAGCATGAAAGTAAATTGAATGACCATATATGGAAACAAAAATACCACCCATCTCTGTTAAAATTGTTGATTTGGAACTACTTCTATGGCATCTGGACTGATGCTCATGCTCTATACCTCTGTTGTGAATGCTTTCAATTCCGATGTCACCTTTGATTGATGTCAGTCTTTTCATCCTTTTTACATCCTTTTTCCATTTTGTTCAGATTCTCACTGCATTCAGCCTTCCTGTTCACAGCGGCACACTATCCTATCACGATTCCACCAGAAGCACTCTTTGGCCAATTGCGGCTCCCAGTACCATTATAGATAAAAGCCATACTACAGCAGCCGAACTCCTTACTGCTCAGCAGAAGCAGCTGATGTCCTGAGTCTGTGTTTAGATTAATTATGGGAGCAGCTGTGCTTTTCTAAATGAGCGTTCAAAATGACTCACATTTTTCCAGAATAGATTAAAATGAACACTTTGCAGCTTTTAAATTATTAGCTTCCAAAAAAGGGCTGTCATAGGCTTGCCCTTGAGATTGGGATTGATGGAGAAATTTGTTGGCAGAGAGAGAGAGAGATGGCAACGGCCCTCTGATCTGAGGTACATTCTACCTCAGGGACGAGGCTGTTACTCACTGGCATGTGTGGGCCCTCTCCCGTCAAATCGCTTTCACCTGTAGCTTATCATGTCATGACTAGTAGATGATGCTTCGTCTTCATCTCTAGACCTTGTCAGGTCATGGCAAAATACTGATTTGTAAATTTACACCCAGTGAATAAATGCATTACAGTAGAAAGCCTGACTGTGGCAGGAGATCATATTTTTCACCCAGTTGATGTCCATGATGACCCTACTCAATGTTTCCCATCAAGAGCAACAATACAAACCTCAAATCAAATTCGATCCTCTTCTTACATGGCACTGCAACAAGTCTGGTAGGTGTGATGATGTTTCTGGACCACAGGGGAGACAAAAAAAAGTTCAAAATGAGCAGGATATGATTTTGTGAAAAGGCAGTGTTTCACCTTGGCCTCCTCAGTATTCTTAGTTGAAAAGAGAATTGTGTAGGACCCATGCATGTGAGCTCCCCAGGAGGCCTTGTATTTTTACTTTCACCGCAACTTCAAAGAATATCTCACAGGGGAATGATCTTTCCTCCCCCAATCCCCTCCCCCCTCCTGATGAATTGTCGCATTGCTTTATGCTCTGGAGTAGTGATGTTGTTCTGATGCTGTATTCTTTAGCAACCTGCTTAATGCAGATCACTTATAGATGTGAAAATGGGAACTGTTATAGTTACTGAAAAATATAGTAATAGTTGAATTCACCTTTTGGATTACTGAGAAACTCTGAAAGTCTGAGTAATCTAGTAGACTGCATGATTGATTACACATTTAATATTGTAATAGGTGATCGGTAATCTGTTATCATTTATGTTACAAATGTGGTAGGTGTGAAGTTAATTTTATTTTTCTATATTATATTGAATGAAAGATGAAAAAGTGAACATAATCTTGGTGTAGCTCGACCGCATTATCATGATGTGGGAGAATCTCACATGCCGATCCATATAGCATGTCATTTCAGCTATTCCCTTTGAAAATCATCTCACCAAAAGAAAAAAGAAACATTTCTGAATTCTTTAGGGACTGCTGACAACAACTTTAAAGTAAATAGTTGTTAAATAATGCATTCGTTCCATCTTCTCCATCTTGCATGTCAATGTACGCTACGTGTTGTAATTTTTGGTATCCATGTATCCTCTCCATACACAGTGTGGAGAGGATACATGGTATGGATAATTGAACAAGACAATGTTATGGTCATTCTGGAAATGATTTCCGCAAAAGCATCACTCCTGAATCCCAGTTCAGGTATACACAATGTTAATTGAATCTTCTATGTCCGATACCTTTCTTGTAATCACTTCCTAATTTGAAGGTGTCACTCATCAACCAGTTTCCTATCAAAATCCCATAGTGAATAGAAGCAGATCAGATCAGAGGAAACAATGTAAATGTTGGCAAGTAGCATTAAATATCTATGACTACTCAGAACCACACGAGACCTTCGAGAGCTGGTGCCTTTTATTCCACAGTCCTTCCCTGTGGAGTAAGTTGTTGAGCTGGCTGGCCCAGCCAGACACACAAGCCTGAGGTTGTGAGAAAGTCACCATTATATTGTACATTTCACAACTCCTTCACCTTCATTTGCCTCAGTGTGGCTTTTCACTCTGTTCAATCTGATTTATCAGTTTCATATATTGAGCTCAAATAGAGGATTATGAGGATGTAGGAGGTTTACAATAATCAGAAATGGGTCACAAATTGGGTTTGGTAGTGACTGCCCTGCAGGGATAGTTTCAAGGGCAGCAGGGAGACCATCCCTCAACAGGAAGGCCCCATGACAACTTTTTTTTGTAGCTGATCCTGCGATGACCTCCTTGTGGATAGGGGCAAGCAAAGAGAGAATTTCCCTTCATGCGAGGTGCAAGGGTCAGTGCAAGGTGCTTCATGAAGCTGTATCTGGAGGTACCTTTTAATTGGAGGAAAAAGAGTAAGAGACGCACCATCATATTTTACTCCACTCTTAACCATGCACCCTTCAACCAAACATGGTGCATTCTCTTTCCATCAATGAACCTCCCTCTCACTTTTTGTGGTTGTAAAGCTGAGTATGGATCTACAGCTATTAGTTGCCAACCCACGCGCTCACAGTGCCCCAGTACAACATTATATTATTATTATTTAGGGCTGCTGTCAGGACCTAATAGAAAGCCACCCCCTTCCCTGACATTAATGTTTGCCTCCTTAAGTCATTGGCAGTTCCCCAGAAGCAGCAACCAAATGAATGTAAGGAAAATGACTTGATGTATATTCTGTTCAGAGTACACTGAAATAACATTCTTCACCTTAGAGGACGTCTGAAATGGTCTACAGGTGGTCATGGCAGTTTTCAGGGTGTTGTCATTTCAAATTTGTAGTTATAGTTACGGAGTGATGCGGCATCATTTATTATTAATCTTATTATTATTAATTTATTATCTTTCACCAGAAAGCATCCATGACAAGAATATTTTGTTGATCTATTTACACAGCTCTTTATCCCTGCTTAGGGATCATTTCCCAAAGGAGAAATGTTCAAATCACTGCATCAGTAGTAGACGTGGTAACACGATAGCTTTTGAGCTGAATGGCAGCCTTAGGATCAGTTATTCTCTTGATTTAATACACAGCTGTATTACTCTCAGTACTCCTATTATATGTGAGGTCACATCAGTGCTACTCTGTCCGTGTGTAATTAACTGGAAACAGTACCAACACCCTGCAGTGTCCCATTGGAATGATTCCTCAATGTTAATTTCTCTGATGGGGTCATTTGTTTTATGATTAAATCGCCAACCATCAAGAAACACTACATGTACTCTAAACGTATTTATCATAGAGCGTTAATTATTAAGTATTCAGATTATAAAGCCATAATTATGGTGCAGCCACACTAAAGTGTACTAATCCCATTTTTTACTTAAATGAAATGACATATTAAGCCTTAAGCATCGTTCCAGTGTGTTTGAATGTTATTTCTGTCAGCAGCAAGGAAAACATGATTCACCTCACAACCAACAAATCAGATCACCATCTCCATCTGGCTGGGCGATGAGTGTATACATCCATCTGTAGATGAGGGAGGGCACCGCTTTGTAGCCGAAGAAAAATAGTCCAAGTCAGACTTTTTATGACTTATAATTGATGTGATAAATGTTTGAAAAATAAATAGTTCAACTGCCTTTGTTATATCTGTACGTACTGTGACGATGATTTGTTCAGGAATGTTTTTACTGCTTATGAAAATCTGTGTAAGAAATCTGCCAGTCAAGACCATGTTTTTACTTTTATTTATCAAGATGATTACGCAATAATGGTCACATACTATAAATGTAGACGTTTTTCTCTTTATTGTGAGCCCAGTGGAGGAAGCATACAGTATGCACTTGGATGAGTCATGTTCACACTCCTTATAATCATCTGCTCCACTCCAGCTTGTTGGTGACGTCATCAAAGCTTAGACAGAATGCAGATACACACCTGATACTGTAAAAGCCCTTAAACAGGGGGATAGTAACGGGAGAAGTATGAAGAGTCAACACGCGGCTCTTGCCTTCACTCGTCTGTATTGAGTCACATTTTAAGCAATATAAACAAAACTCATTTGTCATACATTTTTCCAAACATGAACATACTCAAGACCACAGTTACCATGACTAGAGTATCTTTATAACCTTTTTTAAATTATC
>CABFOQ010032196.1:0-14941 GCA_900660455.1 Gephyroberyx darwinii
CTTCCACTAGAATACAAGGTAAAAAACTCAATTCCCATCAGGTTATATCATGGTGGTTATATCACTCGTTTGTTTTGTGTTTCTTCTTATCTGAATTGGCCTTCTACATGTGTTTACCTTGGATTATGGCACAAGGGATAGTAACATCTTGTCCTGTGTATTAATGAATGATAGTTAGTTGGCTGCCTAGCATCCCTACTGCTAGCTTATCTTATCTATAAGTTTTAAAAACCTATTTATTAATAAACCCATTGTATTCTGTAACAACATTTGTCAAAACTGAGTTTCGGCTGACTTAGTCCTGAGAAGCCACTCGATTAGAATAGAGTGGGTCTATAACTAAATATGTACAGTTATATGAGTATTGTGTATTGAGAGTGATTATTTTTCCTCTTCAAAACTGCAATTTGCAAAATTTTCAAGACCTGTATGTTATCAATTTCATTTTCCATACTTTTCCAGACCTGTGGTAGGAATCCTGTAGCTGTAAGCCTACCTGGGGATGTAGATCTTCTCCAGTTGCTCCATGGTTTTCAATGCAGCATAGTATCTGGAGAGAGACAGTACAGACAAGAACTGAAATTAGGGTACGATCACACCTATGGTTCTTTGGTCCAAATTGTGGTAGAAAGTTTAGTTTGTTGCTTTTTGTCATTGTATTTGGTTCATTTAGGTTCACTCTGCCCAATTACAAGAGAACCAGAGCGTGTAAACAAAAGTCAGAAATAGCTTGTTCATTGGACAGAGTTTAGGTTACATCCCGCAAGGTTAGATTTTGGCAGTATGACTTGTCTGCGCTCTTTGCCGTAATATACCTCCTCTGGTGTTCATACCAGTTAACAATACATGAAGAAATAACTGAAATAACTGAATATGAGGATCCAAATTTGCTGTCCAGTGCGACAAGTGATCCATTCCATTTTTCCTAACTCTTGGTTCTCTAGCCCGCTCATGGCAGTGTCTGCCAGTTGCATGCCTTTGCCTTCCAACTTCTCTCCAGCTACTCTCATGACAGAAGTGCACACCTGTGGGGTTTCTAATACTTCCAGATCTACACTCTGGCCATTCCTAATATTGCAAAGTCAAATTTTGAGCAAGTAATGCATTTAGGTTCACTACTACCAAATGTGTGTAATTTGAGTCTTTCCTCTCACAAAGCTACGCTGACTACCTCCATCTAAGAAGCATCTTGTCACTTGTCTTTTCACTGTGGTCTCTATCGATACTGAAATTACTGTTTCTGTAGGTGACACACTGACCCTCTGTTGTCCTTCATGAGTGCTTAGGTGCATAGTGCATAGTTCCTTGTGCGCTCTTTTGTGGTCTCGGTCAAATTTGCTGTGCGCTCTTGACTATCCACCTCTCTCTGAATGAAGTTCATTAGATCTTAAACCTTCCAGATATCATCTTCATTCATTTGTCTGCTAAAATCTAGTGTCATCTCTTCTGGTATGAGTGTCATGAGGATAGGGCATAAGAGGCTACCATATGCATCCAATATAAGTCCAACCAATTCAAAATGAACATGGCTCTCTATCACTTTTGATGCTGACCTAACTTGATGTTCAAATAAAGAGTTGTGCTGTGTCATTCAGTTAAGAATCATCTAAAAAATGAAGGCGTGAGCAACCTGGAGAAAGTCACTCACTCTTGTTCCCTCTCATCTAGATGGCAACAGCCAGGATTTATACTGCTGCTAAATCACATCATCCAAATTCTGGTATCACTTCACTTAGTTAGTTTCAGAACTGACTGTAGAGGTAGTGGTATACTAACAACAAAGTCAAACTCGCCTGAAACAGCAACGCAGTCAAACATGGTGTTGCATACAAAATTGGTTATACTCGCTTCAGCTTCATCTTCACCTTCACCTTATACCCCTTCCACACCGGGGCAAAAACCCAGGTCAGGTGTTGGTGTGAATGGGTCAACACAGATTATCAGACCCAGGTTCGTGACCCTGCTCTCAACCTGGGAATAACCCGGGTCAGATGTTGCTCGGCTGCGGTATAAACGGTGGGACACGGGTTACGCAATGGACGGGAAACTCATTGGTTAAGATCAGAGGCGCATTATATGCAAGCCAGTTCACACAAGGATCGCTTCAACAACGAATGAACAGAACGAATAAATGAATAAACGAACAAAGAATTGGAAAAATTCCAAAATCAGAGAGCTTCTGTCCACATTCGTGGGGAAGAAGAAATAAAGCGACAAATTACCGGGACGGTAAAAGATTCAATTATCTACGGCAATATCACACAGTTACTTGTTCGGCCTCTGTATACAGATATGTAAAGTAAATATGGTGACACGGGTCTTGTGCAGTCTGGTCTGAATGGTTGACGACCTGGGATAAACCCAGGACAGTAGTTTGGTCTGAATAGGTCCAACGCTAGAAAGATGCGTGTTTCATAAAGGCGATGAACCAGAAAAGGAAATGGAGACACTTTCCCACAAGGTAACACACCCAGTCATGTGACATTGTAGATCAATTGCAGTGGGGGCTGGTGTGCGGAGAATTTGACTACTTCAGCCAGCAAGCACATTGCGGAGTACGAAAACAATTGCGGCACTTGCAAACCTCTCCTTTTGTCCATACTAACTAGACGAAACTCATTTCCGCAGCAAGTATACCATGGTCTTTAGATATTGCATATCATTTTTGAAGCACTATCTGACCTCTTAACCCCTTATGAGCCTGAACACAAATGTAGACCATTTTCAGCTTTTTTTGGAAAGCTTCGGAAAGCCCTCCCCGTGGAGTTCAGGCAGACAGAATCACTACCAAATACCTTGTTCTACAGACCTGGGGCCATATTCACAAAACATCTTAAGGCTAAAAGTAGCTCCCAACTTGCTGATTTAGGAGAAACTCTTAAAAATAATGGGCGTGTCAGTCCTAATTTTAGGACCCCTAAATTTTTGGTCTAAGAGCATTTCACAAAGCGTTTTAGCGCTAAAACCAGCTCCTAAATCTGTGAAAAGTTAGGGGTAGTCACTAAGACCAAATCACAAACAATCCTATGCTGGTGTCTGAGTGCCCAAGGACACTGTACACCACAGAGGCAATAGGCGATAGAGCCTTGGGTGCTGAGCCTCCTCCTAATAAATGCAATAAATATTTCAAATTATAGATTACATGTTAATATAATCTGCGATGACATGTATAGCGAGGTTCATTTATGTATAAATATATTTATGTTCATTTTTATATAGGCTAAATACATTGAATGATAGAGAATAAAACATTGTGGTCTAGTGTAGTTGAAAATAATTGTCCTAATGTCGTATTACCTGTGGCAGTTTTTGTCGCTTGAATTGTGCAATCTCTGCCCTTGCCTGAGACTGCAAAGAATACCAGCGCTTTCCACAGTCATCGGTGGTTCTGGACAGTGTGAAAGCCGCATTCATTTGTAAGCATATATTTTCCCACGCTTCTTTTTTGGTTTTTGAAGTTATCCCAACTACAAATTTCCGTTTAATAATGTCCTCCCTTTCATGCACAAGTTGGGCAAGAAGTAAAAACTGTTTTTGCGTCGAGTTTGGTTTTCATTTGTGTTTGCACAATGTAGCGTCAGACGTTTTACTATCAGCCATGGTTATTCTAGTCTGATCAGTAAAAGGCTGCTTATATGCATATCCGCTAATTGTTTACGAGATGCCAGACATGTAAGAGGCTGACAACTAGCTGAACATATACTTGAATAGTCAGTAGCCTATATTATTCTTGGTTTCATGTTTAATCAGTTACCTACATTTTTATTTTTAAATCTTTACTTGAATATGGCAACATGATACCTCCTTCTACAGTATTTCTATGATGAAATCACTGACAGAGACCCATCCCCATCCCCAGGAAGTAAGCTTGCCATAAAGGCCCTTGTCACCGTGGCCCCAGAAAGTCTGTTTATCTATGGATGTTCTTGACGAGGACACAACATATGATGCCTTAACGGTCCTTCTATCTCCTTTTGCGTCAAACTGTTCCAATGTCAGCACATTCTGTGACGTCCTTGATTGGTACTTAAAGACCAGTGCAAACCCTCTTTTCTTTGAAGGACATTCTGAGAGGCATGTCTACCAGACACTTCTAACTTTCATTCTTTCAGTTATTGATTGCATGCATTGTGAAATTATATATTAAAAAGGCCTATTTTGCATCCTTTGTGATCAAGATATTGTGGCATTTCATATTGTGCCCACATCACACAGGGTTCAGCCGTGGGTCAATGTGCTGAGGTCCCATCATTAGGCTGATGGGCAGGCTGCGGAGAGATCTAATTGGTCGGTCAATGAGTGTACAATGTGTTGGATACACATGAACAGAAGATGGCTTCATAAGATCTACAGTGGAAAGGTTTGTCAATGTGCAGAGCTCCCGGACAGAGGTCACAGAGCCCTTGAAACTAGCAAGTGGCATGACTTCAAACGGAATGTGACCAGAGCATCAGTGCATACATACGCTGTATGATAATGGTGTGTGTGTGCGCTATATGAACTCATCCTAATTCCCAGTAACAGTGTTTAGGCCATGTCATTAGTGTTAAAGGAGACTCCACACACACATGCACCATGCCCACACACATACACACAAAATCCCTTCTCAAAACACACAGGGTGGCTAGCATGGCCTAATTGCCTTCATTTGGCTGTGGGCCGTGACAGGACTGCGGTGAAGGGGCCTTGCTGTGAACAAGGGCACATTGAGGGTCAATTGTCCTGCCAGTGAATGGCCCGTCCTTTATGGAGGCCCTGGCAGATAGTAATGAAGAAGGAAGAGCCATTATTTTCCCGTCCCGAGTGAACTTGGCTCCCCTCTTTTTACAGATCTACATGTAAATACAACCCACTGCACCAGCCAAGCGTGAAGTTCACAGGGTAAAAGTGAAGTTTGACTGCATCCGCATCACAGTGGATGAGGTGAGATAGGTAGGATGGTAGCCATTGTAAAGCCACCCTCAAACCTGCAACTCAAAATGGCATGATTTTACAGATAAGTAGGTTTGATTGAGTTTGTCTTTCTAGCATAGACTTGGTAATAAGCCACTTTGTAAAATGAAGCCCCCAAAACATTTCTTTTGAATGTAAAATAAAACATTCTCTTCATTGTTTTATCAGTTCCATGTAATCATAATATGGAAACTTTAAATAAGGTTTCCCGAACACCAATGAGAGAGAAGGGGATGACATGTGACAAAGGTCCCAGGTCGGATTCGAACCTGTGACGCTGTGACACTGTGGACACATGGTACATTAGAACACTGAGAGCACTGAGCCATGACTTTTTTTAAGACGCCGTCTGATGCAGGGTATATGTCAAGGACACTGTGCAAAAGGTTTATATGAGATGGATACCTTTTGGATTCCAGCTGCTCCTTTAGTTTGCTGTACATTTCCAGAACTGCAAAATAAGGAAGAGAAACAGATTACATTAGTGATGGTTTGCAACAAAACTCAACACACACAGCAGAACAGTATATATTGCTCATGCCCTTTAGATTCTGTGTTTACAAAAGTGTCTGTTCAGTAAAAAAGGAATGCTTTTCCCTGCAATGTTCGCTGAGAGAGTAGAATGTAGTGGGATTTGATGCCGGACCAGTGGGGGTACATGTGGTTCAAGGAGGAGTTGTTGGAGCCTCTATTAACTAGTTCAAAAGGCTTTAAGATCTCGCTGCATTTCACTTAAATTTACTTGCATCTGGTTGAAGATGGGATCTGATCTGATGAGTCCACCAATTGTCTGACTGCAAAAGGACCTTTCTTGCGAGCAAACAGCACCACCTCTTGCACATGCACACTAAAATAAGATATGTGGTCTGCACAAGCTCAACAAACCCAACAATTAGCCTTGATTGATACAGCACTGTGGCCTTGCATATTAGGATTTCCATGTTTGAACCATACATTACTCTCATTTTGATATTTGACCTTGCTGGGTTTTGGAGAATGGTGCTTGTGCAGTAGGTTGAATGAGAGACCTGTACATGGAGTTTCCTGTTTTTTTTTTGTTTTTTTTACCAACAATACAATAGAGCTTATCAGTGTCTATTTTTACACATCTATCTGTTTTGCATATATTCAAGGAGGAAGCCATCCTGTCTTCGACCAGCCCCTTCTTGCTGCATGGTAAGTGGTGAAGATTTCCTCCATGGTTTTGAATGGCTGACATTCAGATTCGAGATGCAAATAAATGCAAATGATCTGCAACTCCAATCTTGAGGTCCATCCTGGCTAACGCTACACCAACTCTGCAAATGAAGTAATGTTGCCACACAAGCTACTGTGCTACCTGGAATACAGAGCTGTAGCTTCTCCACGGTGGTGGCCATATTCCGCTGCTGGATCCGACAGCGAATCACCTCCTCCGTCTGAGCTGTCACCTATGGAGGGAATAGATCGAGAGAGAAATGAGAGAAAGAAAGAAAGACCATTAACCAGTAAGGTTAAAGAACGGTCAAGTCTAAACCTGAACCATCTTCACATTTGAACCATCTTCACAACTCGCGTCCTTACCTCCCTCCCGGCTTCCTGCAGTCTTCGATTAGTGTCCGTCACTTGGCCCTTTTAAAACAGACACAGAATCAGTTTTATTTACACAACCTTGTAATCTCTTGTTTCTTATTACATCCGTGGCTGAATTACTTACCAACCAATACTTTGTGGACACATCCTGATTGATGTACAAGTTATGTGACTAAATACCTAAATGTGCAGGTTACACATCCCCAAGAAAAATACTTATTAGATCCTGAAAACAAAAATAAGTGTAGTTTACTACTAGTGCAGCTTTAATTTTCTGGACTTGATTTTAAAATCTTATTCCCTGAATACATATGATGCATGCCAATAGTGGCTCACTTATACTACTAGACCATATCATTTTGTAACTGAACATTATTCAACAACTACAATTGTCCAATATGTGAAATGGCAGTGGGTCCACAACTACATTAAGTAGTAACAGTATATGGTATGTGTACTGGGACCAGGGTTGCCACTGAGGCCTAAAATGTTATTCCTTCCTGGTTTGTTAATGTTCAGCTAAGACGTTTTTGAGAGTTATTCAACATTAAATTACGTTTTTTTTTAGCTGTATGATTTCTATATGGTGAAACCTATCAATACTGGACAAAAAATCAACATTGAAGATATAATTTCAGCAGGCCACTTTTGTCTCGCCTTGCTTCGGTTGACAATGTACACTCTGCTGCAATGCCAGCTCCACCCATATCAGTGACGACATACAGATGCTTAAGGGGTAGTATGAGCTGACAGCAACATACAAATTTATGTTTAAAAAAAATGACGACGCCCCCGACTGAAGATAGGAGGAGACATTGAGGAGAGAAATCCTCCACCTCTACAGATTCTCTGACGCGAAAGTGGCCTGAGACTTGGCGTCACTCTCAATTGAGTAATGTTAGCTACACTACATGGACAAAAGTATGCGGACACCCTTCTAATGTATATTATCGAATAATGGTCTGGAGCTGTTTTTCACGGATCGGGCTAGGTCCCTTAGTTCCAGTGAAGGGAAATCTTAATGCTACAGCATACAATTGCATTCTAGATGATTCTGTGCTTCCAACTTTGTGGCAACAGTTTGGGGAAGGCCCTGTTTCAGCATGACAATACCCCAGTACACAAAGCGAGGTCCATACAGAAATGGGAGCCTCTCACACTGCCTACAATTGCTCAGAAGAGCGACCCATCAGCCAAGTCACTTGTGTGAACGCCTGAAGACCTGCGGCTACCCTGGTGTCCCTTCATTCATCCAACCAGACATCCTGCCACATCTCCATCGTTCCATCTGCTCCCCCTTCCCTCTACGCCCCCTCTCCCCTGCCTCCATCCCTCCCTCACTACCTCTCTTGCTGCGACTGCTCAGCCTTGTAATCAGCTCATTGTCCATGAAGGGGCAGGGACAAAGGCAGGCAAATTCAGATTAACTGGGCAGCGGGGACCTGAACCCATCATCGGTGCGCTGGGCCTTTCATGGGGTTTAATGGCTTGTGACAGGCTCTTTCTCACAGATTGAGTGACAAACTTCTCAATTCTGGATGGGGATTTTTGAACTCTCGGCTCTTGTCAAACGGCTGAGAGCCATGACCCAATTGACCACTGGGCATTCTGATGACAAGCCTCTCCAGAGCAAGGCTTCCAAACAAGGGGTTCACCAGGGATTGGGGACCAAGTGCATAATCACTGGTTCTTCTGTATTCGTTCAGCTGGAGCACTATGTTTTAGCACTATAATCTGCACTAGAAACGTAATGTGCACCAAAGCAGGGACAGATGTGGAACTGAAACATTAAAATCACAATGGTTCCAACATTAAATTGAAACTGTTCTTTGGACAACTGAGAAAAAGTTCTTGTTCATTCTCTATAGGAGAATTAAGGAGAATTAAGTGTAGGAATAGTTCATAATTGAGTGACAGACATGCAAAAATATATTTTACATTTTTAAACATTTGACTTGGCGCAATTATGCAGAGCAATGTAGGATTGCATAGGTAGGGGTTTCAGTGGACACATGGCTGTTGATGGACACAAATTGGCTGCTGCGGGAATGGAACCCATGACCTTTCCATTATGGGACGGTGTCTGAAATCATTTGCCACCCTGTTGCTTTAGAGAACGAAGCCCTAGTTAGCCCTGTTTGGCCCTGTAGTGGCACCACAACTTGTAAACTCCATAGATAAGCTATCGTTTCAAACATTATCCTATCCTATCCATGTTTAACATTTCATTCTGTCCTTCATTTTTCTCGTTTCTCCATTGTGCCTTTCTTTCACGCTCATCATTTCTGAATAAAACCTGGCTTCATTCACACTGAATGTTTGGGTTAGGGAATGTTAACACACACTTACTCTTGGGCAACTGGATGAAAGTATTTACGGGTGGATAAAGTGCAGGTGTAGCCAATGGGAATGAGACACCGGTCTCTACAGTTTCCCACATGCTTGCTGTCTCTCATTAGGTCATGGCCATAATAAGGCGGCCGTTTTTAGTAAAACTCTCATTACTTACTGAAGGACAATGGCTGGGGCCACTGACCTGAATGTCCTCTTGGCTATTAATCTGAATATGTTGTCTGTTAGCAATTATTTCTTGGTTGTGGTGATGATTGTAAGAAGACAGCTACAAACTACGTCTCAGGATTCAATGAGTATTTAAGGACGCACTCACACTAGGCACGGTTAAGTGAACCGCGCCCGGGCGCGGTTCGGAGCGATCACACTGGCGCGGTTCAGATGGCCTAATGTGAGTGCGTCCTAATGCAGTTAAGTGCTGAAAGGGAGAGAGATCCAATAGCATCACTGCCTACAAGGATACTCTGCCCCTTCCAAGCAGATACAGTTCCTTTATACAGTCTCATCCATGAGTTAATCAAGTTGAGTGGAAGTAATTCTGACTCACCTTTCTCTAGACCTGTGAACACCATTAGCTCTTGTGCTAATTTTCTATTGATTTGATTTATAGGCATAAAAAGGCCTGTATTATATCGTAAACAAGGCAACCAGACGGCCTGTATTATATTGTAAAAGAGGTAACCTGACGGCCCTATTGTTACATCATTCTAGTCTTAATCAATTGTATAAATTCCTTCATGTCTTTATTTAATTGGGGGGCTGTGTTCTTGGGTTATCTGCTGAATAATATGCTGTATAATATACATTTTTCCCACTGCCAATTATAGATGAGGGTGGTGAGTGGAGAGACAATCCTTCAACTGGGCGACCTGGGATCAAGACCCTGTGTCAGCAAGCACCCACCCTGCTGAAGTGTCTTTGACAGTGAGGGACACCTGGCAGGAAACTTTTAGGGCATTTGAGGGGGAAATTATGGTCATGATCATAATAAATGATCACATACATTTTCCATACTTTCCCAGAGTAGGAGCCCTAGTGCTTTTAGACCTCTAGCGATATTAATGAGGAAGTAACTGAGTTAGATGCAGCCACATTATAACAGGAGAGTAGACTGTATTTTTTTGTGGCCTTAGAATTATTCAATCTGATATTTATACTTTTATAGCTCTATGGGGTGAGAACTTTTAATGCTCAATACTGTAAACACAGATGAAACCTTACAAGTCCAAATTCTGCTTTTTTTATGCAATTATGTGTGTTTATGCAGTGTATACATTGGATTTTGTGTAGTTTATGGTTAATTGAATATTAGTCAATATTATTGTTACATTCTATTAACTGATGATGTAATAATACTATTAGTCAATATTATTGCTACATCATCAGTTAATATTGACTAATAAGTTATTACATTCTTCTTATTCTTATGAGTTGTGACAGTATTAGTCAACATTGATGCATCATCAGTTAAAAATGTTACACAATTTATGAAGTCATAAATCTCCCTTCCCACCTCTAGCCCACTTATCTCTGCTCTCTATCCATTCCTCACCCATGGTGGGAAATTTAGTGTGTCTCTTACAGCTGCAGTAAACCTTTCACATTAAAATAACAATAAATAAATAGGATGTATAGTACATTATCAGTCTGTGCCTGTCTGTGACCCTGTGTATACATGCCGAAATTGGCTTTCCTATGTTGTTGGAGACGTTTTGGGGTGTATGACATGAGGCAAATATGACCATCAGCAGCCTATTTCCACAGTGTATTTCTGTGAAATCCCCATGCAAGTAAAATAAACACAAAAACTATTGCTACAGTTCCATAAGCCACCACACTGCAGCACCATTATCATGGGTGCCAAAAGGAAGCGGGCTCCACTATGCATCCATTCTGCGTCTGGTGTGCTTCACGGCAAAATGTTGCACATTGCAGCTTTAAATTGTCTTCTTTAACAGAAACACTGGCAGGGGACCGGCCTTCATTTGGTGGCCGTATTTTGCTGTAATAATCTATTTGGCTAGCAAACAAAACAGTTGGTTTCTTGCCCTGTTATCAGCTCTTTACTCTCTCTCTCTCACCATCAGTTTTTCTGCATCAGCACGGACTTTAAGGAGTTCTGTGATGGCGTCCACGAATCCCTGGTGGTGGAAATTGCACATCTTCTCAATCTCGCGATCATGGTTCCTTATCCTGGCATTCAGCTTCTCCATGAAGCGCTTGTGGGCGTTGGGCTGGTCATCATAAACAGACCTGAAGAAAAAAAGTGAAAATGGTGTATAAAATAAACTGTATTCCAAAAATATTGAAAACCAACACTACATTGTGGCAGTGGATAGGGCCAGGTGGGCAGTTGTTAGCACAGTACTGAAAAGAACCCTGCTATGAATCACTGTTGCCCATCCAACACACACACACACACACACACACACACACACACACACACACACACACACACACACACACACACACACACACACACCTCTCTATCTGTTATGTCCTGGCGTGGATTCAACAGGCCCAGATGGCTGTGTGTATCTGAGTTTGTTTGTGTGTGTGTGTGTGTGTGTGTGTGTGTGTGTGAGAGTGGCCTTGAGTGTGACTGTGTAATAATTGCGTTTGTGTATGTGAGTGTGTGGAAGGATTTTGAGTTATGTGTGTGTGTGTGTGCGGTCATGTGTACATAAACGGTGTGTGTATTTGTCAGAGGAACAACAACTAACATAAATGGAGACCGATATGGAAACAGAACTAGAAAAGAGGCTCTAAACCCTGATAAAATAGGTGAAATGGGACTTGGTTCTAGCCCAAATGTGTGCCTATCAACAGCTATGTCCTGTTGGAGTGTCCTTACATGAAACATGGAACCCCTGGTTAGCTCAATCTTGGGAAGCACATCAGCCAAGACAGGCATGGAAAATCTACAAAGCCTTACATTTTTATATACATTATTATAGAAGTATAATTTATAGTATTAATAAATGCTTAGATATGTACATTTATCATTTTGGTAAAATGACAATAAATATACAGTTTTGTATTTTATTATTATTATTATAAATTGTGTACCTGCTTTTGAAAGACAACCATAATTAAATTTCACCTGGAGTTATGGCTCCATCTAGTGGTAATATAATGCATTGACACGTTCATAATTGAAGACTGGTTATGGAAAAAAAAAAAAAATCAGGTCCTTAATTTTTTTTTTTTCTCAAGTCACAGTAAAAGATTTGTGGGGTCTGAAAATGGTAAACAACTGTAAATCAAAGGCTCTGGGGGCACACTGAGTTAACTTAGTCTCACCTTGGGACCTCAGTTCATTAAAACATCCAGGGTAATCTTGTGATCCACTGGAAAAAGATCCACAACCCATTTTGGGTTCTCTATCAGTTAAGAACCACAGTAAACATTTGGTCTGAAATTAGCAACAGAAATAAACCAACTAAATGAGTATAATATATGGTATAATACCAAAATGAACTGTTGAGATAAAAAAAAAAAAAAAATACTACGTAGTGTTCAGTCACGTGCCTCCGCCCCGTCCAACTAACATTAGTCCGCATTCACTCAAAGCAAAGCTGGCGGCATGGATGACATGAGCGCAAACACCGAGCCAACAAATAAACCAGAGCAGCATATAGCGAAAAAGAATGCCGTGTCCGCCGTTTGGACACTTTTGGCTTCAGTGAAGACGACACTGAACAAAAAGAAGTCAAATGTAAACACTGTTCACAGGACGTTTTCATTTCATGCGATGTGTGCTTTGATTTCAACTGTTCAAAATATTCAATAAATAGACATAAATAGTTAATCTGTGTTTTTCCTTAAAATATTTTAAAAACACAAAGATAACATATACACTCCATTAGAAAAAATATCCCAGCTTTAATAGTTCAGCATATTTATAGTACAGACCTTGTCAGAGAACTATGAGGGCAGTGTAAAAAAAAAACGTATGAAATAAATAAATCGTTCATTAATCGTAATTGAGGTAAAAGTTTGAAATAATCGTGATATTGATTTGAAGTCATATCGCCCAGCCCTAGTTGAGATGTCATGAATCAGCCACCATGGTGATCAGATCATATCCATTTACACTGGAAGGCAGGTTCATTGAAGGTTCACAAACGTTTTCTCAAAACTGATGACTGCATTTGCATTGGCCTCGGTGTTGTGAACTGACACCTTTATTAGCTTTCCAAAAGCCTGGGGAAACCCCAAAAGGCAGGAAGTATTATTATCTACCTTCCCAGCCCAGACAATGCAGGAAAAGTACTCAACTGCCATAAAAATGACAAAATAATGGAAATTCATCAATCACATAATAACAAAATAAGGGTAACAAAGGCAACGACAACTGACATTTGTTTGTACAGTACTGTGCTGTGCTAAAAGTTAGTATCAATTTTCTGCAAGCCTAAAGGCTTTTCTATAGAAAATTACCAACTCAGTGTGGTCGGTTCCTAATTATTTAGTGCACGTGCACACAGTAGAAAGCCCACACAGCGTTACAGGAAATAAGGAAATCATGACATTGTAAAACTTTATAATTGGAATAGAAACAACCCAATGAATTTCTGTGTTTTTATTTCTAAAATATAATAATATATAGAGGGGGAGGGGGTGGGGTTTGGATTACTTAACGGATTATAGGTGCCTCACCAAAAGCAGTTAAGTCAGCAAAATGCCAAAAAATAGCATATAGTAAACGTTCTATGCTTGATGGGTTCAAGTGTCAAACTCAGTGTGAATCATTTACCGAACCCGAGGCGCCCACATGAAAAGTCCACTGTGGGCGTCTTGTATTGTATCTCTGTATCCTGCAGCTGTACATGCACAGTACAGGTGAAGGAATAGGGAATGAAAGGAAACCCAGACCTAAAGCTAGACAACTGAGCTTTATTATGTGCATGAAAACAAATGCTTGAGAAGCTTGACATGCGAACGAAAGGCAGGCTGGACAAGAGTCGGGAAAAAGAGACAGACAGACGGACACAGACACAAATAAATATAAAGATCCAGATCTAGAAGGTGTCTGTCTGTCTGTCTGTCTAACTGCATTCCTCTCCGTCTGCCTCTCTCTCGAACAGTCCACAGTTTATGTGTAGGCGGTTGTACATGTTTGAACAGTTTTTCCATGACATTTAATCTCAAACAGTGGCAAAGATAATAGTTTATGGAAATCTCTAGCAACAGAAGCGCAGGTGCATGGCGCTCCTGTACTCATAATTTACATACACCCAATACACATGACCAAATGAACACACACTCACACCATTATTAATAATTACCAAATGTGGCTTAACGCTTAAATTGTTAGAGTAGACTTAACCCTACTGGGTCAGCTGAGCATCCTAGTGGCTCTACTAGTGACTGTACCATGTATTCATCTGCAGGTTCACTATACCCTCCGTCCACCAGCAGTCACTTTTTGAAGAATATTGAAAGATTGTTAATAAGTCAAAGTTGGCCATTATTATTAGGCAACAGCCTTCAGCAATAGCAGTCATTCAAAGTTCCACATCAGCCTCAGTTCTTACCACAGTTGCATACATACATATTAATATTCTGATATTCTACATCTACATATTCTACATCTACATTTCACTTTATTTCGCTTTGGCAATTTAAACGTAAGTTTCCCATGCCCCTTTGAATTGAGAGAGAGATATAAAGAGATGAGCAGGCACACACACACAAGCAGACAGAGAGAGGGAGATGGAGGTGGAGAGAGAGAGAAAGAGAGAGAGAGAGAGAGAGAGAGAGAGAGACCAAACACCAAACCCCTACATTGAAAACCAGTGGAGATCAGAATCGCTTGGTGACCGGCACATCTGGTGTAAACAGCTAAGCTCCTGCTCGCGCACTTCGGGGCGCTTCCGCATCCGGTCTGAACATGGCGTAAGCTGGTGTTGGAAGGGCTGTCCGCACCGAGACCTGTCCATCACCATTGACAGTGCTGTGGTGAGCTTGTTCAGAAAGCTGCAGCTCGTCTGGTGTTCAACTGCCCCAAGTTCTCCCACACAACTACCCTTCTCCGTTCTCTACACTGGCTCCCTGTAGC
>CABFOQ010032196.1:15445-30576 GCA_900660455.1 Gephyroberyx darwinii
CATTGATGATGCTGTGGTGACGTCAACTCGGACTGAGAGGAATCTGGGTGTGACCCTGAACGACCAACTGTCGTTCTCTAACATCACATCAGTGACGTTGCAGATTCCTCCTCTACAACATCAGGAGGATTCTCCTCTTCCTCACTGACGAGACAGTGCAGGAGCTCATCCAGGCTCTTGTCACCTCCCACCTGGACTACTGCAACTCCCTCCTTGTGCTCCGGCGTCGGCCATCAGACCTCTGGAGCTTGTTCAGAAAGCTGCAGCTCGTCTGGTGTTCAACCTCCCCAAGTTCTCCCACAACTACCCTTCTACCCCGCCCAACCACGTCGCTCTGCTGCCTCGAGGCGACTGGTTGCCCCGTCGCTCAGAGGCCCCTGTGGCCGATCTACCCGGTCACAGCTCTTTTCTGACCTGGCCCCACAGTGGTGGAATGAACTCCCCATTGACGTCAGCAGAGTCGCTGCCCATCTTTCACCACAGGCTGAAAACCCACCTCTTCCCAGAAATACTACACTGACCCTTCCTCTTAGAACTTAGCTATGTGTTTCATTTATTTCAATAAAAAGTAAGTAGTTAACTTATTGCACTTTTACCTTAGCACTGGTTGTGCTGTTAGATGCTTGTTTGGGAAGGAGATGCACTTACACGATTTCTGGTTACTAGTAGTTCTCTTACAATAAGTACATTCAACGTAGGTAGGGACCTACGTTGAATGTACTTATTGTAAGTCGCTTTGGATAAAAGCGTCTGCTAAATGACTGTAATGTAATGTGGACCCACTGCCCACTGAAAAGACAGCAATAGTTCAAATTCAAATAGTAAACATGCGAGTGTCTTGTTGGTTAATTAAGAACAAATGTGTATACCACGTAACCACGATGCCCTGGGCTGGATGGCTGATAAAAAAAACAGCCCAAAATAATAGGCTTTTTTCAGTGCCACCCGAGCGCAACTGGTAAACATATACAGACTGACTCTTCAAGGAGGAGTGGGCGAAAATCCCTCAAGGAAGATGCCAGATTATAGTTAGTTATAGTGATTATAGTTAGTTTTTGTTAGATAAAGAATGAAAGTATATAATATTAATTTGTGCATGTTCGTTATTTCCAATATCTTCATTAAGATTTGAGGCTTATAGAATGATTTTATAAAATAATGGCCACGACCTGTAGGGTTCATACACAAGCATGACTATAAGTTCTTTATGGATATCTATATTTTTCATCCCACTTGTCTGCATTTCTTCTTTAACCCTCTCAACGCCATCCACCCGTGGGCGGGTTTTATTACATCCATTCGGTAAAAAAATCAAACAAAATGAAACCATTTGTCATAACTAGATTGTGTAAATTTTGTGCAACTGGAGATCGCTGAATGCTTCCTGTTCCAGTATTGGTTGCGTCAGGAAAAATAAGAGGAAAATGTTGAGATTTAATCAAAAATCACAGCATCATTTCAAAATTTGCCAAAAATAAAACATTCGTGCTAGCGAGATTCTGTAAAAAAACACGAGATTCTGCATTCTTCAGCACAACAGGGGAACTCTGAATGCTTCTGCTGCCATTTTCAGTGACGTCAGAACAATTCCTTGAATTTCGACACGGGGTGGGAGTACGGGACTTTGCGTGCACACACCAGGCACACACAGAAAAGGAGAGAAGAGGGACAAGTTGTCAAAAGAAAGAAAAACATATTTGAGCTATAAAACATATGTAATATGGCTCAAATCGCTACACCATTCAGCAAGTGGTTGCTATGTTTGCTGAAGATAAATTCAGCAGTGAGGATGAGTCGACGGAGACTCTGCTCCAGACAGCTTTGTAAGCAAATAAGAAGTTGTGGAAGTTGTAAATATGTAAATACCTAACTATGTAAAGAGATTTTCCCTGCAGATCTGAGGGCAGCTGAAACAATTGACATGTTTGAACACCTACCTTTATAGCCTTCCTTTTTTTTTAATATTATGTTTTCTTATTTTGTTTTATCTTTTATTTTTCATTCTTGTTCTATCTTATTCCTTTGTTGTTTTTCCTTGTTAATTTCCTTTTTGTCTTTTTTATCTCTAATGTTAAGGGAATTAATCTTGTCTTATCTCCTTGTTGCTCATGCTTTGTCACTGTACGCTGACATACACAATATTACAATATTATATTATTATTATTTTGCTAGATTATATATCTTGATGATTTGAGGAACGAAATTATTTTGCTGCACTTTAACTGCAGTGGGTGCCAGTATTCTAAAATTATTGGTTGTGGAAACGAAAACTGCAATATGTTTATACACGATTACTGTGCAGCTCTACATACCAGTGGTGTTCTGGTGGTTTAGCAAACCAAGGCGTGTAGCAATAATCAAGAAGCTTTGCTTAAAGCCATGCATAACCTCTGTAAAGCACTGCATCTAATGGCTTATATTACTTTAAATTGCTAATAATCAAATATTAAAAATTAAATGGCATTCTTCTGGTACGCAATATAGTTCTTGAACTATCTGCTTTAGAAAATGTTTACAATGTATCTTGTTTTCCACTGATTTTCTGAACCACAGGAAAGGAAAAGCCAGCTAGCATCACTCAAGGGAACTACAGCTAGGCACTAGACCTGAGTTATAGTGTTAGTGAACACTATAACACACAGAGTAATCTTCATACTCCATGCGCCCATATAAATTTCCTCTTTCCTGTTATTAAGACTTTAAAGCAGGTGGCAGCTGCACCAAATAGGTCACTGTCTTCCTGCTTCCTGCCAGGACAGGAAAAAAACCCTCACATTTTCATCCACTGTACTGAGTAGCCCCTGGATTACAAATCATAATTTTTTATCATTTTACCATCCAAAGTGGTTTTTATTCTTTAATACTGAGCTCTCCGGAGGTGTCATTGGCCATCTGCAATAGGAAGTGGCCATTGGACAACCCCAATAACATACTAGCACTAACGTGTTTCCTCCATCCAAGCCACAGTTCTACCACTAAACCAGTTACATCACTAACCCAAGATCATGGGATAAGAAACGGCTACATCATTTCCCGTGTTTTAGGCATTTGGAATAGGAAAGCCCCAAGTAACAATGGCTTTTAGCCAGCTGAATTAGCTGGTACGGAAGACAAACGTATCAGCAATCTAGGGCTGCAAAATATTGATAACACATCTAGCGGGGGGTTTTCAATCAATGTTCCATAAATATAGACAGAAATTTCTTCAAAAAGTGTATTTTTCATTATTTAAATAAAGTTCAAATTCTAATACTCAAAGGGAAAAAACACCCTAACACTTAAAATACAGCTATTGGTCATGTAGCCTACCTTGCAATCCTAGGTCCATTTTGTTTGGTGTATTTTTCTTATTCCTTATAAACACAGAAGACGTGACGGAACACTGAGGTATGTCCAACGCAGCTACACTGGCGTTACAACCATCTAAAACATCAACGGTTAACAGCAAATGGTGAATGAAGGAAGTTTACGCCCGTTCTAGTGGGGTTGTTGAAAGGGAGATCACTTATTGTAGTAGAAGTACACAAGGCAGGTTGAGGGAAAGTGGGTATACCAAAAAAGTAAATTACTTTTGCTATTCTTTGATTCACTGAGAAGCCAACAATAGGCCAGCAGCGGTGCTTGTCCTCCAGTCTGTTTCCTCCACATTCATTCACCAATAGGGGAGAGAATCATTGGGAAATGTTCGATTTTGATTCTTGGTGGTTAGGATTCTATTTAAAATTGATTCATCACTATTATCATCTACACTATGTGACTCGATACACAGATTCTAGATTGTCAGGTTGAATTATTTGTCGACTTACACGACTGTAGTAGACGGTTGAATACATTCCAGATACATTCCAGAGACAAAATATATATTAGGCTACATACAATAGGCTACAATTTAAACCCTGAGTATATTGAAGACAATGGCAAAAAACATCATCCGGCCTTATTGTTCATGTAATACCGACATTTATACACAAACATGTGTCTGGATGTTAATATCTATGGTCCCTAATGTTTTATTAAGATAAGGTAATGGTAACTCAGCTATACTTGACAGAGTGGCCTGAAACTGGGATGGGATATATTCACTCCACTGTGCAGACCACACTTTGCAGTTGGTGGTTAACAATGCTCTGAGGAATCCCCAGATTGCCATGGCAGTCAAGACTGCGAGCCTTGAAGAAGACTCAAAAAAAGTGAGCTGCCTTCAAACAAGCTGAAAACAAAAAGATGAAAAAATGGGCAACCCTGAGCATAAACTTATCCAAGACAAGAGCTGAGTCCCAGTTCCAACTTCCAACTCCAATTCCGTTTTCCGATGCCAAGAGGCTGTTGCAGAATTTTGGTCCTTTCGGTGTGCCACTGATTGCAAACAATAACATATTTTGACTCCATTGAAGCTGTATGTAGTCTTTTCCCCCAAACAAATTATCTAATAGGAATTGAATACTAAACGCACCCTATCCCCAGTAAAGTGGAATGGATCATACCATTATTAGCAGCCGCCTGCTAGAACAGAAGGGCCCTGTGACCGCAATGCTCTTAGGGACGCAATACCTGGAACTGCTGGCCAAACTGCTTGCCATCATGGATAACGTCTCCCACCCCCTCCATGACATGGTTGTGAAGCAGCGGAACTTATTCAGCCATACACTGATCCCACCAAGGTGTGACAGAGAGCTCTACAGGAAGTCTTTCCTGCCGGCCGCCATCAGACCTCCCCCAACTGAGGACAACTCAACTGAGGACCTCACCACTTATCACCTAGCACCCTGCACTTTCATTCCCTTTCACATTCATTCATTGCCATTGCCCTGCACTTTAGACACATTAGCCACTATGTTCCCCTTTCACATTCATTCAACCATTACCATTCCTTAACTCTGTATACATGTACCATCCATTCATTCGCTCTGCATGTTTATAAGTAGTTTTTAATATTTCGTTTCTTAGGCCTTTTTTGTTTTTGTACCTCGTCTTTGTATTTTGTGCATTCTTTGATACTGTTACGCTGCTGTAACCCAAGAATTTCCCCCTGGGGATCTACCTCCACTGATAAAGCCCCTTGCAAAGCAACTAAAGAGGACTGTACAAGATGAAAAACAATAGTGTGCCAATGTGGCCCAGGATGCAGCCAGAGTCACAGTTTCCAATACCTCTGTCTCTACTGGACTCTTTGTGTGGGTCAGACTCAGGGCTTACTCACACTAGGCAATCCGTGCTGTGCCCGGGCATGGTTGACCCCCAAAGTCCAGTTCGTTTGACTAGTGTGATCGCTCCGTACCATGCCTGGGCACGGTACGCTTAATCGTACGGAACCCGAACATGTCAATGATGCGACTGTCCCATAAAATCGATGATTTATTGATGAACGTGAATTGTAGTCGGGAGTAAAGCTGCAAATTCCTCCCTCAACGTCAGCTGCTTCCATAAAAATCTTCTTATATGTGCAGCATGATTAACTGAAAATTGCTGCGTTGCATAATCGATAAATTTATAAGACATGTGAGAGGGTTGTGTATCACCGCACCCAAAGCGACTCCAAATAAGCCACAAAGTAAAATGATGAACTCCACTGTGCTGTGCAAAAGCGCTTTTCTTCAACACAAGACGTTGCATCGTGATGACGTAAGCGTGCTCGGGCCGGGAACGTTAAGTGCAATATGAGCGCAGGCCAGCGGGGGAGTGGGGAGGGGGGACAATCGTGCTCGGGCACGGTACAAGGCAACAAGTGTGAGTACGTTCTCAGAGCCCAGCAACAGTGAGGAAGACAGTGGAGATGGTGAAGTGGATGCAATGAGCCAAATAACGAGAAATGAGATACTAATGTATTCTGAAGAACGGCCTCTCTCGAACAATGACAATCCAACTTAAAACACTGACTACTGGCAATGTACTGTACCTTGTATGTCTGGGTCCATTTTGGTGTTTGGTGGTATATATTTCATATTCACGTGATTAACTGGAGTTTAATGGGAGAAAAATTGTCAACCTAAAACCTCAACGGTAAATGTCAGGTTTTGGTGTCAGTCTCTCAAAGAGAAAGGGCTTCTTTCTAGACTCACCAGTTTGCACTGACGTTCAAACAATCACATCGTAGGAAGAGGAAGAGACACCACTTCCTCCAAACAACAGTAGCCTGAATAGTCCACAATGCAGTGCAGTGACAAAAGGATGTTACATTAAGGGGCACGACTCTCCCTGGCGACCACAGGTAACACTACCGCTATTGTTCTGTCCAACACCACATAAAACACACAGTTAATGCTGCATTTTCGTCATATGGGAGTTACCGTAAATACAAGCTTTCAACTGGAAAAAAAAAAGTTCACATCAACCTCCTAGTAGTAATTCCAATTAGGAAATATGAGAACTTTTGGAAGGCTCTGCCACCTGATGATACAAATAACGGTCAACATGGACTCGACAGTCCAAGGTAATGAAAACAAAAAACAGTTAATACACCTTATATTTATATTTACATATTCAAAGCACTTTGGGCCCTACAAAACTGCTGGCTTGCAGAGGATTCCTGTCCTGCAGCAGCGAAAGAAGAAAACAATGAAGAATCTGATGGGGAGGAGCTTCAAAAGAGATATTTAGAAAAAACAGTTATGGGAAAAATATATAAGAAGCAAAAGATTATTGAGAAAGTAACAAAAGAAGAAATTAATAATTATTCTGGCTCAAGGTTTGGAAACAATCCCAAATACTAGTTCAATGAAGACAAACCTGGTTGTTTTGTTCTATGGGGCAGAAAAACCTTATTTATTGCACAGACATTAGGACTTAGAATTATTTTCATTTTTAAACTATGTTAAATTATACTGTTTTATTATTTTGCACTTTATCCAGTCATTTTATGTTTGTGCTGTGGTGGCACATCACTGTTGGATTTATAACTGTAAAAGCATACATAATCCCTAGGGGTGGGCGATATGACTTAAAATCAATATCACGATTATTTCAAACTTTTGCCTTGATAACGATTAATAAACGATAATTCATTTTATACAGGATGTTTTATTTTGAAATTTGTTTTATTTTGAAAATTAACCAGATGCCGTTCCTGTGTCCAACTTCCTGCCCGGCTTGACACATTCGCTCACGGCTTGCGGAAAAAATAGACCAAAATAAACTGTCGCTGCAGAATGCGAGCCGGCCACGGAGCTCCCGCCGCAGCACGGCCGGTCTGAATGGTCAAAACCGGTCTGATGCCGGCGTTAGTTGGACGGGGCGGAGGCACGTGACTGAACACGACGTAGTATTTTTTTAAGGGGACAGTTCATGAACGCACGCATTAGGGAAAGTATTAACCGAATTAACCGACATGAGCAAGATTAAGTCGGTGAGAGGTTCTAAATGTCGGTTTCGATACATTTTCGGTTAATTGCCCAGCCCTAATAATCCCCATACTTAACTTGCCAGGCTGCCCCCTCTACAACAGTCCCCACTGTGGCGGCATGCACAGTCGATTGCACGCAGTAAGGATGCACAAATAACAACACCAGTCAGAACTAGGCAATAAGCAATAACATGTTTTTCCTCTTGATACACCATGTGGGAACAGGGGTGTTAGGCAGCATAAGCTGGTGGTTAGAAAGACCATCCTGTAATGGCATTTATTTATGACAACAGCTAAAAAGAAAGTGATTTCACAAATAACACACAAAATCTTGTATCTGTATTGAACAAATTGTTCAAACGTTAACAGTTTGGATTGGAAAAAGTATGTTAACTTTGTCCTCTGAAATTTCTTTTCCCATATTCCACTTCAACAGATCTTTTTTTGGAGAGCAGACTCTGTTGGTAACCAAACTTTGTGGGGTAATTCTATGACAGGACACCTCTAACCCACCTGAATGTCATCTCATTGATTGGATCACCTGACATCAATTACCCCCTTTCATAGAGGTCATTCTAGAGGTCCACATACTTTTTCCAGCTTAGGTTGTTAATGTTTGAACAACATGTTCAATAAATAAATGTAAAAGATATTCTTTGCGTGTTATTTGTTAAATCACATTAAGGCTAGGACGACTATTGTTTACTTTTCCCCTTCCTGTACCATGGCGGCGCCCACTCCAAGCCATGCAGAAAATTAGACCCCATGACCCCAAATTTTCTTAAGTGTGGGAATTCTTTAAACAAAGACCTAGCAGACAGCAGCGTAAGTGATTTTGTGTTTGGACTGTTACACTCTTGAGTTTTATTGGTTGGTTGGTAGCCAGTGTCTTAGTCAGGAGTAGCGGTTGAGGTCTTATCTGTCAAGTTTCCAACAAGAGCACAAACATAAACAAAAATCACTCTCCCCAGTTGCATGAACAAGTAGCTTACAGCCACTGCCACTATATTAATGAAGACTGGAAGCCGACTTCATGTAGTCTGACCACAATGCAACTTGAAGAGGTGCAGCTGAAAATATTGATGCTTGGGTTGGAAAAAACAGCTGAGAAGTTTGGTATATCTGTGAGAAAAATAATGGCTGTTGTACATGACAATGCCGCTAATGCTGTGGCAGCTCTGAGCATCTTGGAAGAGACCAGGTTATGTCCCTCCAGTGCGCTGGCCATACACTACAGTTAGTGGTCAACCACGCTCTGAAGGATCCCCAGATCAGCAAGGCACTTGTGGCTGCAAGATGCCTTGTAGAGCATTTCAAGGAAGTGATACTGGATCTGAAAAGTGGCCAGCGGAGCCTACTTGAGGAACATGAACTCTAAAGTTCTAAAGCCCTTTGAGTGTGCCACCGTCTTCATGAATGGAGAGGCTTCCCTCACTGTTTCTGCTCTACTTCCATTGACACATCCTTTGAGACCATGTCAAGGCTTTCCAGGCTGCTGCAGCACGGAAGATAGCTTCAAGATCAGAAGAGGAGACCACATTCAGAGATGATGCTCAAAATGTATGTATTCTTTCTGCTGCCCTTGACCCATGATTCCGTAAACTCAAGTTCCTGCCACCAGAGAAAGTGCAAGTCAACGTGCAAGCTCTTGCACTGCAAGAAAAAAAAAGTTGAGAAAGAAGAACAGCAGCAAAATGCCAGTGTGGAACAGGATGACTCAGCCAATGCTAAGCAACAAGTTTCAGAAAGGAGGCCAATGTCTCTGCTGGACACTTCCTTGGATCAGACTCAAATGAGCACAGCAACAGCAGGGAACACAATGGGCATGGTGAAGATTATGCTAACAGTGACATGCTGAGGAATAAGGTACTGATGTACTCTGAAGAACAACCTATCCCAAAGGATGAGAGCCCACTCAAATGGTGGAAGGAAAATTAAGCAACATTTCCCACTCCAGCTATCCCTCTTCTCTGCTGCAGGGAACATCGTGACTAAGAAAAGTGCAAGTCTGACTGCAGAGCATGTACACATGCTTACACGTGTAAGCTTGTGAAATGTAAAATGTATCATTAGATTAACAAACAGAAAAAAATAATTGGATAATCGATTAAAAAATAATTGTTAGTTGCAGTCCTAAATCACATTGTGTTTATCTATTGTTATGACTTAGATTAAGATCAGACCATATTTTAGGAGCCATTATGCAGGAATGCAGGCAATTCAAAGGGGTTCACAAACTTTTTCTCCCAACTGTACATAATGAAATAACATGTATAATTACAGCATAAGTATACGTTAGGAATTAAAGTAGTCTAGAAAAAATAGGATTTTCATTCCACATGTGATGTCCCCAATTCTGCAATTTCCTTCTAGCAGTCACTTGCTCTAGGAGAACAAATATGTAGTAGGGATGTACACAACTCGCAGGAACAAAGTCTCAGTACATACAAAATCCCCAAATTCAACATAACGCTACTAGGCTATGGGTGAAATATATTTTTTAAATAATATAATATTAATAACATTAATCATAACTGTGAACTGTGCGTTTTGACTGATGAAAAGTTTGTCATAGGAATAGACAATATCAATGCCAAAGAATGCTACACATGGCACGGCAGAATCAACTTAATCACGCAACCTCTGAAGAGGTGGGCCTAGCTCTGTACTCGAACATGATAATTAACAGAGATGAGCGGAGACATCAAGGAGAGAAATCCTCCACCTCAAAAGACCCTCCATCACCAAAGTGCCCTGAGACTCAGCGTCACTCTCAATTGTGTAATGCTAGCTAGCTAGGCTAATCTCTGTGTGTTTCTCGTTAAGACTTGAGCGTGCAAGCGAGAAAGCATGCAGCCGTTGCCTGACATAAAATGCATTTCCCAAAAAAGGTCTAAAAAAAAAAAAGGTTTAAAACAAAATGCTAATGTGCAAATAATTACCAAGTACAAAAATAATAATATAAACATGAGGCACATCATAAATGACTAGTCAACTGTTTTGGCACATCCCTAATATGTAGTGTATAAATATAGCACATCATTAATGACTGACACCCTGACTTTGACATTAGTTCCATTCACTGACAGTGTGAGGGTAAAACTGGTCAGTGGTCAAAGTGCTCTATGTGTGATTTACCTTGACTTATGAAACTGATAACAGTTATATTAAATGTTTGTAACTCCAATCAGGAAGTGTCTTACTGATAGTCAAACTAAAGAAACTTTTTTCTTTTTTTTCTTGCTGAAGGTCAAAAGCCACTCTAGATCGACCTTTCATCTTAAAGCCAGGTAAATCAATATCTATAAACAACTCACCAACCATAGAATCAAGGTTTGAACATGTAATGCCGTCAAAAGACAAAACCAGGAACTGTCCCACTGACAGCAAATTTTAGATTGGTTTTCTGGATTCAAATACTGACTGAATGGTCAAAGGTTATCATAATAACGTGTGAAGAGACATTCCTCAACAGAACTGGCTAAGCAGGTAAACAGGCAACAACTGTCATTGTTTTGAAAGCTACCACAGGCAGCTGAGGTAGCTAACGTTGTCCTTAGGGCACATATGCAGTGCTTTCCTTGGTATGCTTAAAGAAAACCATGGCCTACAGGAACGTCTACAAAGACGAATTCGAGGCATTCAGTTTCGCCACTTAAGTCAATTCATAAGCAAGCTAGTAACATTACAATCCCTGGCCAATCATTAATTAAGTTAATCTAGGGAACGTCCCTAACTAGCTTACACAGCTAATACAGCTGGCTACCTCGATAATGTTAGCTTGGACAACATCCCATGTCACTGCTAGCAAGTTGTTAATCAACCACAACACATCACCAGGGCTCAAGATGACTCCTCCGACTAGAATATAATGAAATATTAGCAGATAATTTGAGCTGGACAACTAACATTGACAAATAACAAATAACAATCGCTAACATCGTTAGCTATGGTTAGCTAGCTAATAATAACGTCCAAAGTCCCTCAGCCACACCCACCAATGATGTTTACATTTCTGACAGGTCACCAGCTGTCCATCAATGGACACACACGGAGACCTCAGGCAAACACGGTTTCAGGAAAGCTGCACATTACCGGGTAAAACAATAGCTAAAGTTAGCCTGTTAGCAAGCCAGACAGCTAACGTTAGCGTAACGCCTCAATTCAACATAGCTCACTATGTAGCATTAGCTTGTTGGCTAAAATTGCTAACGTTAGCCAACTAGCCAGTGCTAGGATAGCTAGCGAACAAAGGTTTTACAATGTAGTGAACGCAACCAAAGACACAGACATAATGTATATAAGAATTTCCTAAGAAGACATATTTCCGTACCGAAGAGTGGGACCGACACAAGCGGTGTCGGTGCTCTCAATTTCCTGTAAAATCCGTTCGTGCTCCGTTATACACTCCAGGGTTTCATTCTCCGCCATGATGGATGTGTGTGTGTATATGGCTATCGGTGGCAAACCAGGCACACAGCGGCGGATGCTAGTACAATGACTTGCCGATGGGGTGCGCACTACAACTGTAATGAATTCAATGACAGTAGCTTGTTCCCAAACATATATATAAATTGTTCACATCTGCAGGGTTATAAATTGCCAAGTGTTTTCCTGCTCCCCCTGACTTAGATAATATAATAATATTATTTCATGAATGTGATTAATTATTAGACACAGGTCACCAAACTGTCAGTTTGGAGGGAACATTGATATTGAATGCTTCCCTGATATGGCTTCCAAATAGATTCCTGTCAATTTTTCCCATTATAATAATATAAACTATTATTGAAAGCGAATAACTATCTAATATACTATTACTACTACCTCTACTATTGAAGGCTTGGTCAGGACTGATGGTAAAGATAATCTACAGATTAATTCTAAACAAGCTGATCTAAATATCAACATGTTTGATATTTACGGCCAAACATTTGCAGGGCCATGAACCCCTGACACCACCTATTGCCAAAAAGAGACGAGTTTACAACTAGGTGAGTGGTGACCAATAGCCATTGAGAGCCCAGTTTACAGGGAGGTGGGTAGAGACCAATAGCCAATGAGAGCCCAGTTTACAGTGAGGTGAGGCAGAAGTATTATATTAAAAATGATGTTAATGGAAATGATGCACACCTATTTAAGATCCTTGAAATTCAAAACTTTGAGAGCTCCTGCCCTACAGCAAATGAAAGTTATTAGCCTACTTTTTTTTCAGTGCATATTAACGCACGTCACATTAATGTGCATATTAACACATATTCATGTTGGATCGCGCATGTTTTTCAAGTGCATGACACCTCATCCTCACCTACTCATCTAGTGCAAGCAGATTTGCCACTTAAGAGCATAAAAAATAAGAGAAAGCCATCATTCTGTGTCTTCTAGTCTTCTAGTATGTCCCCAGCCTAAGGGAGCTGCTGCCACATATTTACAGGCCATGATCCAGCCCAACACTCTGGCTCATCCTCTGTGCCATGCTACTGTACAGCTACCTGGACATCCATCAACCCTTGGCAGAACCTCAGTTCTTATCCACCATCATAACTTGAAAAATCATCTCTTCAAGAAATATGTCACATCTCCCCGAATCACATCCCCTTCTAGATATATCTTCTTGAACTTGACTATATATTTTCTTCTTCTACTTGCATTGAAAATATTGAATTCTATCTTGTTTCTTTACCTAGTACTTCTCTATCCTACACAGTCATCCTAAGGATACATGAATATTTATTACATCCATTGAGTTCTGTGGCACTGACCCTTGCACTCCTCACTATTGGCTGATTGTAATGAACTAGTGAAATATTCCACTCTTGCACTCATTCTGGATAAGAACAGCTAAATGGCTACAATATAAATGTCAAAATTATTATTATTAATAATGTCTAAATAATAAAACATAAAAATGTACCTTAAAGTGGTTCCCAGAGGCAAGTCTACTGATTCCAGCTCAGCGAAAATATTTCCATAAGCCTTCTCTTCTTCTTTGTTCTCCTCTTCACTTTGACTGGGAGGGTCAGGTAAAGCAGCATTCATTCTGTCATTTGCCATTTCTCGTCTTAGTCTGTGGATTGTAGTACAAGCTATTAGTATGAGCAGTAAAAACCCTCAGTCTATGCGTGTGTGTGTGTGTGTGTGTGTGGCTGAATTCCAGGGCACCTGCTGTGATCAGCAGAAAAAGGGGGAGTTACAGGAAACAGAGACCTTGTGATTCACAGAACTTTGAATCCAACAAAAACTAACATCAGCAGGTCTCCGTGTTGACATTTGCCTCATGGAAACCAGGAGGAAACAGAAGAAGAAGAATGAGGAGGTCGGCCTCCTGGACTTGCGTTATTCATTGTTCCAGATTCAGAAGACAGTCAGCCTTTTTCTTTTCTGGGATTGAAACATAAAGTTTACAGGTAAAGTAAATAAGTAAAAAAAAAAAACAACTACAACATATAATAATACATATAAAATAAATTATAAAATAAACTATTAAAAAATATGAATCATTTAAATTTAGCCTGCTGCCTCTTTGATTAACTTTATTTGTACGTTCCGTCATGCCTTTCATCATTGTTTTTTTTTTTTCTTTGTTTCAATCCATTCTGACTCTTTTTAATCTTCATTTATCCAGGGAAAGTTAACTGTCACTAGTTGTGCACATTCACTCTGGGAGCTGCACAGTATAGTCTTCTCTTGTTGACTACAGACTACAACTGTAAATGTACTACCTTCCCATTACTGTAATAAACGATTAACGTAATAATAATAATTTGCAGCTACTAGTGTAATAACCATGTTAACGTGATGAATGTACTGTAAATGTTATAAAAGTTACCTGCATGCTAAGTAACTTTTTAACTGGTAACACAACAATTATTACATCATTGGGTTTTATTACATCATAAAAGGTTGAAATTGTCACTGTTCTGAAATGTAATAACCAAACTGATAATGTAATCATCAAAGTACATATTTATCTTTATTCAGACAAGACTTATTACTTAACAGGAAGGATGAAAATAATGACTTCACTAATAACGTAATAAGACCCAATAATGTAATAATTATCACATTGACAGGAAAAAAAGTTTGCATTAATGGGAAATGTGTTACAATAATTGGACATTACACTATTATTTGCAAATTTTTATTACATCAATGGTTTATTACATTAATGGGAAGTTATTGCATTAGCAGGTGGGGTTCAGTGCCTTGCTCAATGGCACTTCTGTCAGGCCTGGACTAGAAGGAGGACTCAGATGCAGAGGTAAGGGCAGGAAATGCAGGTTTTAATTCCAAAAAAACCTCTTAAAGAGGGGACAACAGAATACCACTCCAAAGGGAGGCAAGGTAACGACAAGGAACAAAACAAAACTACAGACAGAGCTGGAAAAACTTAAACAAAAGTCACTCTTCTAAAGAGGAATCAAGGGAGAAAAGGCTGGCAAAAATACAACAAAAATCACTCTTCTTAAGAGGAATCAGAGATACAGACGTGACTTGGATCGTAGAACAAGCTGTGGACATAAGGCTGGGGTACATCGGGTGAACGAGGTACTCTGGCAACGGACAAAGGGGAACGCGGACTATAAGACACATGAGGGTAATGGGTAACAGGTGGAAACAATCAGGGATCAGGGGAGACGTCAGACTGGTGACACATGAGGAAGGGCAAGTGACCTGAAACGAGAGGAGAGTTACTATTTCAAAATAAAACAGGAAATTACCGAGACAAAACCCCAAGACAAGACACCCCTCACCGCGGTGTGACACAGGCAATAGTTTGGCATACTAGACT
>CABFOQ010032199.1:2097-12587 GCA_900660455.1 Gephyroberyx darwinii
ATGTCTTTAGCTTAATTCTGAACTCTAATATCTTATTACATTAAGATAATTTCTTAGTTCTAATGTGTGATTATGAACCTAATTAAATCTAAGTTTCTTAGCACTTCTTTAACTAATATGCTTTTAAGCACTGCGCTACAACTGTTTAATTGGTACATGATGCCAGTGTAATACCTTATCACTGATGAAGAACATCAGGAGAATTCGCCCCTTCCTCACTGACGAGACTCATCGAGGCTCTTGTCATCTCCCACCTGGACTACTGCAACTCCCTCTGTTGTAAACCCTCCTTCCCGCCCGATCCTAGGGGGGCGGGACTCAATCTGTCAGGCCACACCTGAACTGATTAGAGGCCTGGATCAGGCCTTGCTCAGGCTCTCCCTTTATTTGCTGCAGCATGTGGGTTGGCAGGTGATATTACCTATCTTCTCCAGTTGACTGTGCCCCGGATGCATTATTTAGTTAGTTTAGTTATGGATATTTGTCATAGTTATTGCTGTTTCTCTGTTCAATTGTGAATGAGTGCTTTGATTTGATTAAGATTTATTTTGTTTACTGATTATTGTTCTCATTTGCCTCTCAGCCATTAAATCATCTGTGTCAGTCAACTACTTAAGTGGAAATCCTTTGAACGGACAATAAACTGTCGAATGGCTCTCATCTCTGGTCTTCATGCTTTAGCTGGTGTGCCAATGCGGAGGCTCTTTAAATAACCCAGCTACCACAAAGTCAACTTTCTACATGGTCCTTCGAGCCGGAAGCACTTAGGCATTGGGTATAGATCAGGGAGAGCAGCATGATGAAGAGGGACCCGGGCAGGGAACATGGCAGAGGAAAATACCCTCATATCTCCAGGACTATGAGCATTATCAAGCCTCTCACCCTCCCCCTTCAAACCAAGAACATTTTCATGCAGCTGAGCCCATGAATGAAGGACAGTATTGCCTACCTACAACACATGACCAAATTGAGCAAATTAGAAATATGGTCATGCAGCTTCTCAGTAGGCAGGACGCATTAGAGGCTCATACACATCTTATCCCTCAAGTGATTGTGGCGGTGAATCTGGAACAGACTGTGAAGTTAGTAGGCCCACCTAACACAGTGTAAGCAAACTCAAGTATGTGCACACAGTGCATGTCAATTACCAATACACCAGCATGATGATTACATGCCCAATCTCCCCGCCAAGGCATGCTGAGAGTCTGGAATCCAGGTGCCCCCTCCACTCCAGGCAGTGCCTCCTCCACTCCAGGTGCCCCCAGCACCTCCCCCCCACCAAGGGCCTCCAGCAAATCCACTACTCCAGGCCCCTGCACCTCCTCTCCTCCAAGCGGCCCCTCCTCATATGCCCCCAGCACACCTTTCAGTGGCCCCCGGCACCTCCTCCCCAACAAGTGCTTCCAGCATTTCAGGCACCATTCGCACAGCCCCCCCCCAGCACACCTTTCAGTGGCCCCCGGCACCTCCTCCCCAACAAGTGCTTCCAGCATTTCAGGCACCATTCGCACAGCCTTTTCCTCCCATGTACAACATGTCCTTAGTAAGCTGCCGGCCGATTGAGTAGCCAACTTCATACATTATATCCGTTCAGCCCGGCCAGGAACCCACTACACCCCGCTGGATTTTGCTACATGGCTCCAGGGTGAAGCAGAGTGTCAGTTCGTGGCTGCTCAAGTCAGATATCTGACTCCTGAAACCTCCATTCAAACCAGGAGGTTAGCGCCGAGGTCTGCCCCCACAACAGCCACCATACTGCACGGTACCAACACCAACCCCCATCTCCCATCCCCTTCAGGAAACCAGGGGACGAAACCCAAAGCATGCCAATACTGCAACTCACCTGACCATTCAATAATCAAATGCAAAGAGCTGAAAGATCTGAGGACAGAACGTAAAAGCCTGGATTAAGCGGGAAAAGAGATGTTGGAGGTGTGCAGGACCACATATAAGAACTTTCAGATTGCAAAGAACTGCAATCTGAAAAAGCCATGTCTCCTTTACAATGGGAAACACCTGGGCATTCTCCACCATGTGAACCAAAGCGAGACAGACTCCAAGGTCCTATATCCGAATCTGCAGTCCAGCTCTCCCAACGTCCTTCTAAAGGTGGTCAAAGTGATCCTACGGAATAAACACCACACCTTAGATACCTATGCCATTTTGGACGATGGCTCTCAGCGTACAATGCTCCTGCCAGCAGCCCATAAACAGCTAGGGCTGGAAGGGTCCACAGAGCATCTGGTAGTATGCACAGTCAGACAACAAACTGAAGCTTTAGATGGAACTTAAGTCAGTTTTGAGATTTCACCCTCCCTAAATCCACAGAAGACATACTTCATTAAAGATGCATCCACCTCTGACAAGCTATCACTTGTAGACCAGAGTTATCCAGTGGATAAGCTCTGAAAACCCTATCGCCACCTACAGGGCCTTCCGCTTCATTCCTTCTCTAAGGTACAACCTCTTCTTTTGATAAGAGCAGATAACTCTCACCTCATAATTCTGACAAGGAGAGTCTACTTAGGTCCACCAGTAAATATTGATGGGACCGAGTGCTATGCAATACCTCTCTTTCGTATTCACAATGGCCCAAACCTACAAGGATCCAAGGAGTCAGTTATGCCCCTCCTGCGCCAGACCAAATGCCATCTAGTTGAAAATCCAGGGTTAGTCCAAACCTATACTAGAGAAATGGATAAGCTGGTGCAGCCAGGTTATGTAGTCAAACTAACTACAGAGCAAATATCTAAATCATTAGAGTCCTGGTACATCCCCCATCACCTTGTGGAGCACAATGGAAAACACTGCATAGTCTTTAACTGTTCATTCTCCTACCAAGGCCAAGCTTTAAATGACCAACTCCTCCCAGGACCAATACTAGGCCCATCACTGCTAGGCGTGTTGCTCCGCTTCTGACAAGACAAAGTGGCAATCAGTGGGGACAATAAGTCAATGTTCCACCAAATAAGACTCCTAACCAGAAGACAGACCGCTGTTAAGATTCCTGTGGCATGACCTAAAAAGAGAGGACACTCCAGATGTATATAAGTGGCAAGTACTGCCATTTGGCACAACCTGCAGCCCCTGCTGTGCAATCTATGCTGTTCAAAGACATGCACAAGCCTATCAAGTGCACAGCAAAAATGTTGCAGCAACAGTCCTTCAGTCCTTTTATGTGGACAACTGTCTGCATTCTCTTCCTTGCCCTTTAGAGGCCAAAGAACTGGTTGTTAAGTTGAGAGATGTGCTATCCACCGGAGGCTTTGACATCAGGCAGTGGGCCAGTAACGTTCAGTCTGTTGTAGACCATTTACCCCCAGAGGCCCAGGCCGACAGTACAGAACGTTGGCTGAGCCATGACAGGATAGATCTGACAGAGAACACTCTTGGTTGAGCTGGCACTTCTCATCAGACACTCTAGGCTACGAGGATAGACCAGTAGTGTATAACACTTTAACCATGAGGAATGTGTACAAAGTACTTGCCACTCAGGCAAGAGATTAATGGAGCTGACCGAATCTTGCAGATGGAACAGAGGCCCAGCATTTCTGGCTTTGCCTTCCAATCAATGGCCTGTTCTGCCACCACACACCCATGATTCAGTCCCTGACTTAAGAAAACCCCTGTTTTGTGGTCTCGCACAGATCAACAAGCACTCAGATCTACCAGAGCTCAGTCAATTTAGCACCTGGCCAGATCTTGTCGAGGCAACCCATCAAATCCTACAGGATACTACCAAACACCCCCCCACTGGAACCCCATCATTCACCCAGGCTGAGGTTGAAACACTTCTCCTTTCACAAGCTCAATCAGAAAGCTTTTCAGATGATTTCCAGGCACTTAAGTCTGGTAAAGACCTTCCTACACATAGTCGTAACTTGAACCAGGAGCAATGCATCCCATTGTCCTTGATCCCAAGCATACAGTAACCCGTCTGATAATGAAGGACTATGATACACGCCTCCCCCACCCTGGCCCTGGGAGGGTATTTGCAAAGATCAGACGTTCATACTGGATTCTTGGTGGCCTGCAAGCCATTAAGATCTTATAGGTCGAAGAAGATGGAGAAAACCAGATCCTAGTAGACCACTTCTGGACACACTTCATCAAAGACTACTTACCCAGCCTTCAAACCTGCCAGAAATGGTGAAGGGACACCGCCAGTCTAACAGTGTCGGATGTAGTCATGGTAATGGACCCAAAGCTGCCTAGAGGACTTGGGCCTATTGGGAAGGTAACCCGTCTCATTCCTCGTGAGGATGGGCGTGTCCGTACAGTAGAGGTCAACATCAAGGGGAAACTGTATATCAGACCTGTTGCAAGACTAGTATCCCTCCCTTCAATGGCTGACCCTGAACCCACTTAGACTGGTAATGGTTAATTGATTAATTATCCTATGTGTTACCACATTTGAGGGGCAGCTGTTGTAAACCCTCCTTCCTGCCCGATCCTAGGGGATATATATTTATATATATTTTAAAATATATACTGTATATACAGTATACTGTATATATATATTACTGTATTGCAATGTTTTCAAGCTTTTAAAAATTAGATAAGAAATTTCTCACCTGCTACACCAACCTCCACCCGCCAAACCTTTCACACTTGACATTCCACACTTGGATTGTGGAGGAAGTCGCATCCCAGCAGCAAACTTCTGTTTGACTCTTTGCTTAATATCATTGAACTATTTCCTACAATGGTTCATGTAGGACCAGAGCAATGTTATCCAAATGAGTTATCCCTTCCCAGAATTCCCTTCACATTGGTGAAGATGAGTTTATGAGTGAAATAGCCTAAATTCTTCTGTTTTCAATTTCAGTTGGGCACTATTGTCATGCTGGTGCAATCAGTACAGTGACAACGTCTCTTCTCTGTTGTCAGTTTGGTCATTTGGTGGCTAGATTTGCATCAGGATGGGCAGAGTGGTGCAACAGGGGCTGTGTCAACAAAAAACAGCTGGCACAGTGGGATGTCAGTTTTGGTGTAAAGTTGCATCTGCGCCTTCCACTTGTGAAGACCATAGACCTGTCTAAAATCCCACACATTGGTTTTGTGCATGTTGGGTTACATTTTATCCTACATTGAGGTAAATCCTTCACCCATGGACTAACTGAATGCAATGTTAAGCACAACTAACTATTTCAGCTCTACACCTGAATTAATGTGTGAATCATACGTAGTCAAACCACATCATTACACACAGGAAATATCTCAATATTAAAATTCTGTACACCAGCCTGTTATATAATTCTCTTTTTTATTATTATCTTTCTGCCTCTGATCATATTAAAATGGTTTATTCTTTGTTGGGTCACAGCCTATTGGAGATAGAGAGACCGTGAGATGCAGAAGGCAATACCGGGAGTGCACATACAGCCGCCTAATCTCTTATATTGCGTTGTCTGAGGAGAACTCCTTGTGCACTGTAGGTGAACTACTCCGGTTGGGACTTGGCACAGCCATCACAAAATTGACAATGGGATGGGACTTGGGATGGACAAACACTCCAGGATCAGGAGACAATACTCCAATAGTAATAGTTGAACAAAACAAGACAGGCACCATCAAGAAAATCAAAACTCAACAGACTTCTGCCATTTGCTCACAAAGGGTTGTGGTCTGCGTGCTCCTGGTCCCAGTCTCACTGCAAGAGAGTAAGCACAGGTTAATCAGCCTTTATATAATGCAGGCAAACTGCAATTGCTGCAGTCTTGTGTACCTGAGGTCGCACCTCTCACGCCCCAAGTGTTATCCCAGATACCATACCTCCTTGTGCACTTTGGGTGGGCCATGAGCCCCGTCCACCTCAGGGATGTGAGCACTGCAAATACATGCCACTGCCATCCCGTGCCAGGCCTCTACACTGCTAGAGGCCCTAGGCAAAATCTTCTATGGAGGCCCCCTTTTCTTTTTTTTGTATCAAATAAGAACGTCAACAAATCCAAATCCAGTGTCAGAAAAAACAAGCATTGCCCGACCGTTCTAGGTTTGACCCGTGGGATTGGATAGACATTGAATTTAGAGGTGTCATCATGTCAAATCTACCTTGAGCACTTTTCCTGTGCTTCGGCACTTGATACGGTGTGTTTACACCCGGGGAGTCTGTATGACCGTTGTCCAACATGTCAGCAAATTGCTGTTGCAATAAGGCAACCTCCGCTCTCTGCCTCAGTGAAAGACGGTCATCACACAGGACTGAGGTGATGATTGGATTTTGCAACTTCTGGTCCTAACTTCCTCTCACTATCATAGCCAGAGAACAGAGGCCTTCCTCCACTTTTAGGATCAACCTCCCCCACTCGATGTGTGACCACAAACGGTCCTTGCCACTTGACGAGTAATTTGAAGGACTTTATCTCCTGTCTCAATTTAAGTTGTTCTACAGCCATTGTTGACGTTCCTGGGCCTGGAGCAAATTCTCCTGTGGCAAAGTGCATGGAGATTTGCTTGCAGGTCCAGGACATACTTTACCTCACTCTTACTAGTGCTTGGACCTTGGAGGCCTGGGGAACCTCCCGTACTGCAAATCACAGGGGGTCGAGCCATTTATCCCAATCTCTGCTATCTTTGTGTTGTATCCTTGTGTTTCAAAATTGTAGTAAACCACTCCACCAGACCATCAGTCTGGGGATGGTCCGAATTACCACATGACTTAATCTGTACAGCTCGTGGAGTGTTTGTGACATAAATGAAGTGCCTTGGTGAGTCAGAATCTCTTTCGGGATTCTGACTCTGGAGATTAAATGAAACAATGCCTGCGCAACACTCTTGGCAGACATAGTGCCACTGCTTCGGGATAGTGTGTTGTACAATGGACCATGACTAATACAAAGCTATATCCCTATGCACTCCAGTCGAATTACCCAATGAAGTCCATGCCAATATCTTTCAAAGGGGACCTTCATTAATGGGGGGGGAGGTGCAACAGCACTTTTGGGGTTGCCGCTGGGTTAACAAGTTGACACTGACACCAGCCCTGAACCGGCTCAGCATCTTACCCTGCCCTAGGTGACCACACATTGGGTTATGGTGAGCCACCTGGAAAAGCATTTCCCAATTGCTTTTTGGAACCAACAACTGGGTTACTTATTCGCCTAGTTGTAGTGCTGCTTGCCCACTAAAAAAAAATCACCCATCATGTCTGGGAGCAGTTCGCTGTCAGTGCAGATCTAACCAATTTGGTCTGCAAACTGTAAAAGTAAAATCAGCAGGGGCAAGGATGTTACACGTCTGTATGGCGTGTAGTGGAGTTCAAAGCATTTAGTAGTTCAGAATGAAGTTAAGGAACGATATTTTACTTTAAAAAGATTTTGCCTTTCAGTGTCCCTCGGTTATAAGGCAGAGGGTTAATGCAGTTCAAAGCATACACTAGTTCAGAATGAGGATAAGGTATTTTGATATAATGAGGATAAGGGAATGTATTTTGATTTATAATTAAGAATTTAACTCAGTTTAGATTTTCTTATGTTTATGGCTAATAATCTGACCACAGTCTTACCACAGAATTAAATCAACACATCTGTGGCACAGTATCATCAAGAACTTTACCTTGTGAGCTTCCCAAAACAGGTATTTATGGCAGGGCCATTTAGAAACCACTTGTATCTAAGACCAACACAAAAATACACCTCACCTGGTGTAAGGAGCACAAAACCTGGAGCCCTGAGCAGTGGAAAAAGGTAATCTGGTTTGATGAGTTGTCTTTCAGCCTTTTTTCTTCATCCGGATGGGCTTTATGTTTGGAGATGTTATAGTATGGCACCCATCTACTGAGAGTCATTAGGTCAGATGAAAGCTCTGCATGGTCATATAATGGTCAAGGAATATGATGCCATTTTACAGAACCAGAAGCACCCTAAGGTGCTACCACTGTTCCCTCATGGTTCATATTTTAAGATGATAATGAACCTGACTTTTTAAATGCTTGCAGCACTGTTGCTCCATCCCTGGTCCAGCAGACCATGGAGCAGATGGGCCTATATGATCAGAGTTTAGTCTTACACTCTAGTAGCCACCTCATGCTCCCATTGGGGCACTTGGAACCTCTGTAATACACTTTACCCTGCTACTATAGCCTATTCCTGGGCAGATTTCCAACTCACTGAATGACAGGTTGGACTTGTGTGATTGACAACCAATTGCAGCCACGGCAAGCAGACTTGCAGGGCCTCATTGGGATTTGGCTCGACTGTAATGCCGTCTTCTCCTGTTTCAATTGACAAGCGATAGAATAGTTCTACACTGTACAGAATTCTGACAAGACTAGACTAAATGCACAAACCAGGATCATGGTACTCCATTTTAAGTTCTCTACGCTGGTTGTCTTTAAGTTTTAGATTTGATTTTGAGATTTTACTGATTACTTTTAAGGCTGGATGGGATAGGCTTGGCCACTAGCCCCTATGTTTGTATTGGTTCAATACAAAATGTCAACAGAATCTGTTGACCAACCGAGAAAGTAACAAGGTTGCTCACGTTTTACCATGGGCTTTGTCTTATTGTCGTGGCTCTGTTAACATTCTCACATACTTCTTTGTAAATCACTCTCACATTTATTGGGAGCTTCACGATAGGACCAAAAAAAACGGTTTCACACAGAGACAGATGGACCGATGAATCAGGAAATGGTCCCCAATGGGAAATCCTGTCATGATGCTGGCCATATACAGTGTCTTGCAAAAGTATTCCAACCTCTTGATTTTTTGCTGTGCTATTAAGTAATTTCAAAACACTTTTATTTGAGATTTTTCATCTCAGTTCTATGTAAAGCACTCTATTCTATTAAAGTGAAAACAAAATTATTGAAATTTATGTGGAAGGATGAAATGAAAATAACGGTGAAATAGGGTGTAAGGTTGCCCTCCATTGCCCATCCCTGTCCTATTGTATCATTACAGCCATTTAGCAGACACTTTTATGCAAAGGTGACAGTTGACACTATATGGCGATCGAACCCACAACCCTGAGATTGAGAGTTTCATGCGACTGAGCAGTCTGGGCCGGATACTAATATTAAAATATCACCTGGTGTAAGGAGCACAAAACCTGGAGCCCTGAGCAGTGGAAAATGGTAATCTGGTTTGGTGAGTCGTCTTTCAGGCATTTTTTTTCATCCAGATGGGCTTTATGTTTGGAGATGTTATAGGATGGCACCCATCTACTGAGAGTCATGCATGGTCAATATGAGGCCATTTTACAGGAACAGGAGCACCCTAGGGTGCTACCACTGTTCCCTCGTGGTTCATATTTTAAGATGATAATGAACCTGACTTTTTAAATGCTTGCAGCACTGTTGCTCCATGCCTGGTCCAGCAGACCATGGAGCAGATGGACCTATATGATCAGTGTGTAGTCTTACATTCTGTTAGCCACCTCATGCTCCCAGTGTCTTGCAAAAGTATTCCAACCCCTTGATTTTTTGCTGTGCTATTAAATTATTTCAAAACACTTTATTTATTTCAAAACACGTTATTTGAGGTGTAGTAAAATAATAGGGTGTAAGGTTACCCTCCATTGTCCATCCCTGTCCTATTGTATCATTGCAGACACTTTTATCCAAAGGTGATAGTTTGGATAAACTCCACAACCCTGAGATTGAGAGTTTCATGTGACTGAGCAGTCCGGTCCGGATACTAATATTCAAATATCACTAATATTATTTGATAGGGACTTAGTTTTCCTGTGATATTTGTATCATATCCTTATACGTTTAGTTTAGTAAATAGTGATAGTTCTTTAGTACCATTTAGATAGACAGATATATATATAGCCTATAGCAGTGATTCCCAAATTGAGGTCTGGGTACCTCCAGGGGTCCTTGAGGTTGCTCCTTGGGGTCCTGGACAAACAAGGCATAATTTACATAATATAATATCATCAAAGATATTATTATTTGGTCAATGTGGTAAATGATCAGATGGATAGATAGATAGGTCACCAAACTATCATCTTAGAGTGAACATTTTTCTTTACTCTCCATTGTAATGATGAAAAGTACAAGATCAAATTTGGACTCCTTTTGGCTGTAGAGTGCCGCATCTTGCTATAAGCAGTTAATTTTCTATGAAATCATAATTAACTCAACAAAGCCTTCTCATATGGGGTTTGTTATCAAAATGTTACACAATGTTATTAAATGGGGGTGTTTGGTGTGATGTGGCTCTACTTTGGGGGGTTCTTCACATGAGGAGGTTTGGGGACCCACTGCAGAGCATATATAGATCTATTGTTATGGAACATTGTGGCCGCTGGCTTATTATTTATAAGTGAGCACAGAATCCTCTCGCCGGCGCTAGGATCCAGAGGAATGACTGCTCTCCTCTCTCTCTCGCTCACTCTCTCTTCCTCTCCATCCTCGCTTTTTTCTCTCTCTCCCCTCAAGACTGTTTTAAAGTCTCTGCCAGACTTGGGCTCGCACGCTACTTCCTGGATGGATGGAGGAATGGAAAGCTTCCAGCGCCTCTCCACCACCGACTCTCCCC